>JAJJWX010004222.1:0-151133 GCA_023529315.1 Papaver bracteatum
GGTAAAGGGATGTGGAAGGTGTCGCAATATCACTGCTGAGGGATCGAGTTGAACGCTCCCATCCTCTGTATTCACGTATTTCTTGATTGATCTCTCCTTTCTCAAGCATTTCTTCGCTTGGTTTAAAGGTCGATGCAGATTGGACAGTCTTCCGGGCTTTAACAAGGGTCTTGAGATATAAATCTTCTTGCAGGACTCCGTAGGATGCATGCTCTCTTTCTTTATCCGGCAGACGTTTTAGTACTCCGGACAAGTCCTTTCCTATGTGGAGTTGCCTCGAGTCTTCATTGTCTGGACCATGTTGTTCATCTTTTCTGAGTCTCCTGCGATTACACGCTATTTTCGCTTCTCCACTGGTAAAGGTGTGACCCCTGGCCAAGGATCCAGCGTTTCTCACACTGTCTGAGTAGACTTATGCCGACCCTTCTTGTAATTGTGTTGTTATATCATTCAAGAGGCGGAATATTTCGCTTTGTCTTCTAGCGATACCGGCTTGATTTGCCAAGACATCCTCCAGCATTCTGGCTACACTTCCCATGATATCTGAACCACCTGTGGGTTCCGGGTGAGAATACATCGTGAGATGAAAACCGAAAAATTGAAAAATTAATTTTTTGCAACCGAGAGATCAACCTCCCACTGTGGTCGCTAATTGTTTATAGGTGAAAACTATTCCGGCCGATTTTGGTAATTTGGGGTGTGTGGATGAGGAATTAATATAAACCTTAAACAAATTCACTGCACGGTGAGTGCTTGTAGATTCGAGAGATCAATTTGTGCAAGTCCGGCCTAAACCAAGAAATGGTTGTTCCATACTTGTTTCGGTCACAAAGTGAAGGAGATGGGGTTGATCTTAGGGAGGGAAGCGAAGAAGGTGTTGATATTGTGAAGGTGTTGGATATGTATGACTTGTATCAGAAAGATGGACTAGATTGCAGGATGTAAGCTATCAGTTTTAGTGTTTGAATACTATTGTATTAACACTTGCCTCTGTTGTCTAAACTTATTCTGTTCTTGTTGTTGAAAAATAGGGCGGAGAACCTATTTATACAAGTCTTTTAGCTTAACCTTCGTATCTCGTGGGAAGTGGAGAAAGTGGAGTGATGGAGTAGTGGAGTAGTGTGTTGGTGTCACACGACCAAACTTTCCCACTTCTCCCATCATCACTATCCGTCCATATCTTCTTGACACGTTCTTGTGATGGAGCGTTGTGCGCTGCACGCGGTAAACCGCCAGACCAATACCCCAGTATGTATCCCCCAGTTTGTGACATGATTGATGTCTCGGGTGTGTGGATCGTGGGACCCACAGAAAATAGCATGTAATGCTAGATTGAATAACTGCATTATTCAGGAAGTCGATACTTGTGAAGTATCGCGTGTATACTATGCAGGTACTGCATCGAGTATTTTCAGCATGTATGAAGCATCGCTGTTTGAGCATCTCATAATAACTTCATGTCTAGCCTACTTCATGTGATGGTTTGGAGGTTACGCAAGAAAGTCCTCCCTTGGACGACCACATGGTGTGGAATAGTGGTGGATGATGATCACCATGACTCCGCATTGACCAATTAACTCCTGACCAGGGTTGTATAACCAAGCCGGTGAAGTTGGACGGACCAGATGACCTTTGAGACACTCATCTGCGACCGTTGATGAAATTAGGGTTTTAGGAAAAAGTGCGCAAACACCACTTTCCAGCTTGGTCGAATCGAAGCTTGGGACATGGTTTTGGTATGGCCGGTCGGTCATGTATGCTGACGGTATGCTGGTACACATGTTTATACCTCGCTGTCCCATGGAAGTGTGATCTGGGCCACTCAATTTATCCGGCGAAGTTGAGTGGTCGAGATAAATTTGTGACAGTAAACTGGCTCCACAAAAGCCTCACACCGTACCAACTTCGGGAGAGCATTCCAAGACAACCAGGCTTGGTAGGTCTTGGCCGATTGCTCCAACATGTAGGTGGTAGGATGGTGTTCAGGCTTGGTCGGTTTTGGAAGGAGCGACCATGCATGTTGGAGGCGCGTGAACCGAGGAGAAAAAGAGAGTTCGGTCTTGGCCGATTGGGTATAAAGATAGGTGGACCTGCAGTGATCGTGTTGATACTTACCGAACCTGCTTAGCCTATTCTTGGACCCTTTATCCGATCAGGAGAAGATGGATGCTTATGATCGCGACATAAACCCTAATCAGGGTATTGCCGGCCGTGTGTTGTACCTAGTTTGGAGTGCACGAACTCGGAAGACCAACTATAGTTGGTCCTGACCGATCGGTCAGGTATGTATGTGGGCCCATGTGATTGTGTTGACATACTCCGTGCCCTTTGAATCTAAATATGTGCCCTCCATCTATTCCTGCAAAGATGGATGGTTGAGACTATTTTGTGACACATGTAATGTGCCGCAAACCCTAATTTAGGGTTCTCCGTCCATACTGCTATGGTTTGGACGTTTTAGAAAGCTAGGCCAATCTTTTGGGGAGGACGACCATGCGGGGTCCGCATTGGTTCGGCAGCGGATATTCCATACCTGCTTGGGGGTTATGGAATCGATCTGGGCCATCCAATCATGCTGGTGGATTTATATGGTCGTGATCATATCCAGACTGATACGGTCAGTCTGGATGCTCAATCAGGCTAGTATAACACATCGAGAGTTGCAGCCTGTACGAGTATTTCGTACATACTTTCATTATAATGCTTGGAGGTTTGTGTTTCTCTGCTGAGATCAACATTCAGTCATCATGACGCACTGATAATGAGTACAGGAAATACAAGGCTGGTTGCGCATTAATTAATAATGTTGTAAATTCACAGGGTATATGGGATTGTTGCTACATGCTCCAACCTGGATGAATTTCGTGTATTTTATTCACAGAATGAGATTGTTGCCATATGCTCCATTCTAGGTGAATTGATAAAGTGAAGGAGTATCCATCACTTATTAATGGCCTTATCTTTTACAAGATGTTAGCGCATAAGTTTAGGTTTTACAATTTTATCCTTAAATGAAAATCCACCATCAACAACTTGTCAGCAGGGTAGACGATTGTAAGTTATACCAAACAACACAACATCTGATAATTTCATTCTTTGAGTGTTTTTTAGAAAGGCTTCCCGCGTTTATACCTTAGGATAAGACTCTCCTATGGGTATCATGAGAAGCTGTTGAAGACCAACCTGGTTGTTTTACTTCTTCCCGCCTGGTTCAAAGTAACAAGTAACCAAAATTAAAATTTAGCATATGTAAACTAGAAGACATATCATGTTCATTTCTAAGTTACTTGCTAGAACTCAAACACAAATCTTCATCATTTTTAAGAAAAGCTAAGAGGTTAGATGCATACCTTTTTTTATGTTCCTAGATGCACTCATCACTAGAAGTCTTGCTCTATGAGAATATTCATAGCAACCTCCTGAAAGTTGCATGCATCTCATGACCAACAAACAAATGGATTAAAATGTCAAAATCCAAAGAAATACTTATAAAGTACGTTCAACTATAAATTGTCAAAATCCAAAGAAACTTAATTCAACCAAGAGTTTCTTATTTCTATTTTTGTCATGTCTCCTCACAGTGGGATCCATTCAACCATGAGTTTTTTATTTATATTTTTTGTCCTGTCTCGGATAGTTATAATCACCACAGAACAAGAAGGACAAAGAAAAATATAAACTTAGAAATAATAGATGGTTGTAATAGCACCACTTAGGCCTATTCCTATGGGTATTCCAAACTCATGTATTTGGCATATATGCACCCACTATGGGTATGCCAAACTTCCAAACTCATACGCCAATATGTTATTTCTGGTATATTGGCATACACGACAGAGTTTCCAGCGAGCGATAGAGTCTCTGTCGCTCGATGGTCAATAAATCGCTCGATGGTCATTACATCGACAGCGACAGTCAAGTTGTCGCTCGATACTATGATAATCGCTCATCAGATCTTCATCCAACGTCTATCATTCCCCCCCTATAAATACCTGATTTCAATTCCATTTTAACTCACACCAGAAATTCTAAATCTCTCTTGAATTTCTCAATCTCCAATTCTTTTCTGATCTTCTAATGCGAGTATGGCTGATAATGCGAGTATGGATGATTTCATAGAAAACCAACATGCTGCGGAAATTCAAAGAGTTCGAATTAGGAGGAGAGTACCAAAATTTACAATTGCGGAAGATGAATGTATTTGCAGAAGTTATGTTCATTGTATTGAGACTTTATTCGCAAAAGAATCTTGTCAAGTTATTTTTTGGGATATGATTTTGAGGAGATTTTAATAACAAACAATGAACCCCAACAATCGTGATGTTGAATGGTTGAGTGATCGCTTCACTATAATCATTCATCAAGTTACTAAGTATCTTGCTTTACTTCAGCAAGAAGGTCCAAATCTAAGGAGCGGTGAAACCTATTTAGAACTTAAACAAAGGTGTCGTGCGGAATATCGTCGCATCTACAAACAAGACTTCGAATATGGAAGTTGTTTCGAGATTTTAAGTTGCTTGCCCAAATATTGTCCAATTTATAAGTGGTAAAAGTTATATGTCAATTCCTAAAATTTCTTAATTGTCCACTTATTTGTCAAGTCCTAAAAGTTTTAATATTTTCACTATAATTAAAATTCAAGATTGGATTACGAATATAATTAAGCTTAATTTTAAACAATACTCAAATTTTCAAATTCAAATTTCAAACTTCAAATTTCTTAATAGTAATTTTTACAAGACATAAAAACTAGCCCATATAAGTTCCAAAATAAATATAACTAGACTTCAAAAATAAAAATTTGGGACAATGTTCTTCATCTTGTTAATCTTCTTCATTTCACCAAATTTCTAATCAATGTGCTCATGAACGGAGTCTCCTTTGTTTATCTTCTTCTTTGGCTTCAAATTTGTTTTTCCTTGATTTTCCTTTCCTTTAACCTTTCTTTGCCTTCTCTTAGTTGCGGTTTTGACTTGGTTGATATCCAAAACTTGGAGACTTCTATCACATATCTTCTCAACGACACCTTCAAGCACTACTCCAGAAAAATCAAGTTGCGTTGCCGAATCAAGTTGGCTTAATTCTTCCATTTGGAGAAAAGAGAAGAAAAGATAAATAGATTGAGAAGAAGAGAAATTTTTGTGTAAAAAATTTGGTGTAATTTTTGAGTTTCAAAGTTACATATTTATAGCGATGAAGAACTAGATGTTGGCGCTAGAGTGCAAATCTCTAGCGATATTCACAATATCGACAACGATAAAGACTTTATCTCTGTAGATATTGTTAATATCGCTCGCTAGCAATTCGATCGCTCAGAGATTTCCCCATAGTGACGCAAATGGTTTGGCATGCCAAACACCATTTTTTTGGCATGTGCATAGGAATAGGCCTTAAGATGCTACATGGTGTAACACCTTCTTACTTTTTGGATACTAAATAGATGAAATGCTTTAAAACATATATGACATCAAGGAAAAATAATCATTGACATTGATTTTGTCGATGAGATGCTAAATGGCACCAGTGACTACCTACTTGGATAGTCAATTAGATATGTTAATTAGGTAAACACGACTCAATTCCATGTCTTGAGAAATTGTTGAAGTGGAATTCTAGCTTGTGGGTTTTGCCTATATCTGGGAAGAATTAAAATGGATATTTGTAAGCATGAACCTCCAGGTGGTGGGGGAAAAGGACAAAAAGAAATTGGCCATGCTATAAACATTGAGCAAAATCATCATAAATTTATCATTTTACATGTAGATTTTGACTGATAGATGTTTAAACAACATATGTACAAATCAACCAACAATTATGCATTCAACACACACAAATTGAATTGATCAAAAGTTTTCTCCAAAGATCAAATCGATCTCTATAAACTAACCAATCTACTAATTAAAAGTAAAAAAAAAATAACTAATCTAAATCAGAACCAAACATGTAAGCAAAAAATTTACATCTAAGCAAACCTATATCAAATCAGTAAAAATAGAGTCAGATTTTCAAGTGTAAAACCAAATCAAACTTCACCAATCTTCGACATAAAATTTCACTCCAATTTTAGATTGCATACGCCTGCAAAAAAAAAAATTGAAATCAAAAATCAAAACAACTAAAAAATCAACCCTAATTTCAAATATCAACTTTCGAATCAGACTCCATATATATAATCCAAAAAATAGATGGAACCAGTTGAATCCTACCTTTATCCAAATGAAATTAACGATTTCAACGAAAAATCGAGATCGTCACTTATTCTCTAAGAATCGAAGAAAAATCGAGAGCAGCTGGAGGGAGAGAGACGGAAAGAGTTTTTGAGTAAGAAAATGAGAAAAAAGAGACTAAGAAATCGATAAGTATGGATTTTGTTTTACTATTAGACACCCATAAATTATGTGGGCTGTCTTTTTTTTTCTCCTCTAATTGACCTGAAGGTCGCATGTTCGAGCCACACTCACTGCAATTGTTTTCTTTGAAATTTATCAAAAACCTTAATGGACATATTTTTGATCACAAAATAATGTTTGAAAGTGGTCAAATGATGAGTTATAAGATCACACTTTCTAAAATGTATGAGATGTATAGGAAGGTCTCCATGTCTAAGATCACAAACACTATAATATTAATGGCCTTTAAGTTTTAGCCCTAAAAACACCACAAGTGTTCATACTTTGTGATGTTTAGTGTGTGATCTACATCATTTTTTCTTGTAGTGACGGGTTTTTCTTGACAAGGTTTTTAATGAGGCAACAAAAGCGAGTCCTATTTTTCAACTTTTAAAATTTATTTCTTATGTATTTCTTATGAAGCGGGTGACTTGGGCTCACATCGGAGGCAGACCCCTACCTAGTTCAAACCACTTAGCCAGTAATATAAATCGATTTATTCTCAAAAAAAAATAATCCCTTTTTACTTTCCTTAACAAAAAGCTAAATGTTACTTGGTATTTGTGTGGTGGTCAAATAAACTGTTTTAGGTCATGTTTGGAAGCCTTAATGTCCTAACCTAGGTTGGGTTATCCCTTAAATAACCGTATATTGTGTTTGTTTTGGTGCTTATTCCATGCCAAGTGTGGATGGGGAATACAGTTCGCTGGTTTTTTTAGGAAAGTGAAGAGTCGAGCGTGTTGTTGAGACTCCTCGAACCGGGAAAGATGCTTAACCTCACACAGATGCACTGCAAAGGGAGTGCTTAGATTCGAGAGATGAATCTGTAGGACTCCGGCCTAAACCAAGTCAAAGGCCGTTCCAGAGTCAATTCGGTCGCAAAGAGGGAGACGGGTTGATCTGTAGGAGGGAAGCTGAGAATTGTGTGGGATCAATGATGATCAAGGATTGTGGATGTGATGAAGGTTTCTACAATAATTGGTGAACTATTGAGTTCGAATAAGTTCTGATGGATTGATGAATTCTTGTGAGTAGTTACTCGAGAAATTCTGAGTAGAATAAAAACGTTGTCCTCAATCATGGATTCAGAGACTTATTTTTATACTGTTAGAGTTGTGAACACCCTGATCCTTGTAAGGTCAGTTCCATGTCGTGTGGAGACTTGACGGATTGTGCACCCACTACTTTATTAACTCCTCCAACCGTTGACATACTTACGCACATTTCTCATTGTGGATGAATCCACGTGTTGTAGGCCGCCAGACCAAAACCCTAGTTGTTATACCCCAATTTGATGTGATTGATGTCTCATGAATCGTGGAGTCTACATGACAGACGTGTATTTAGTTTGTCAGTTGTTGAATGATTAGGCAATGAGCCTAGGTTTTTTTGAATCGAGCATGTTTGACAAATGCTCAGTGATTCATGAACATTAATGTTGCTCGTATGAGCAAATGCTGTAAATTCAACAAGTTGTTGAATATTGATGAGTTACTGAATATATGTCGATTATTCGATCAACTGACCAAGTATTGCTCGATTCGGAGAAATACTTACAAATTAATGAATATTGATAGTTGGGTCAATATTCGAGAAACTGAGCAAGTATTGCTCAATTCGACGAATTACTGAATATGGAGAATTTGACGAGCAACTGAGTAAGTATTGCTTAATTCATAAAATTAACAAATGTTGATAATTTGATGTGCAATTGAGCAAGTGTTGCTCAATTCGACAAATTACTAACAATTTATTAAATATTGATAGCTGGATCAATATTTGAGCGACTGAGCAAAGTTTCCCAATTCGGCGAAATATTTACTGGTGACGTGACCCAATAAATATAAAAATATTGGTAGATTACCAGATATTATAAAATTAATCCTCGTGGATCAACATAAATTTATTTGGTGTTTGAACTTGCTCAGAATAATGATTTGTTGAGCGTTTGTTCGAAAACCCTAATTTTTGACGAATTGCCCATTAGTTGACGAATTGCTGAAAATAGGTCATGTGCAAAGGAGGGACCGACCTCATGGGAACATGGACGTCCATGTGATGCCCAGTTGCTCGAGTGAGCATGTACCAGGGTTCTCAGTTAGAGAGTTGGTGAAGGAATGATGATTAAGTGACGGTTTCATCATTTATCAGAATTATTGTCGGGTTCAACATTAGGTGATGAAACTTAGGTATGAAAGATGGGACCGATAAAGAGAGCATGGAACCGTCTCTAGGTGGTCACGAGACTAGATATTGTCCATTTGAGCAATCCTCAGGTTAGTTGGAGATTGTTTGGGCCCAATACGAGCAATTCGGCAAATTAGGTCAGAATTATGAAAACATGTGGGACCGGCTTTGTGCAAGTCCTAGGAATAACCCTGGTCGGTCATTAGGGCATATGCATGTTGTCATGGTGTCCGTGTCTCCGTACTGAGAGTTTCAGTATTTTCTGATGTTCGTTCGAGCGACATTGTGAATTTTCAGAAGAGTTTCATCTTGACTGAAATTCTTGATTTTGTTGGAATGAGCATGTATGCTCAATTAATCAATATTTTGTAAATATTAAAATGGAAGTATTTTAATATTCAAAATTGTCGTGAGAGGCTAGCCGGTCATGTGACCACGTTGACTTTTGAATTTTATGATTTGAGCAATATTCGAGAAGTTATGAAGAAATCATGATTTTTGCTCAAACAAAGGAGTTTCATGAATTTAAGGAAAATAATAATTATAAAAGACTAAGGATTGCAGGGTGTGGGATCGGCCACGGCTAGGGCATGGCCGGCTGGCAATGTTTCCCGGTCCCGCACTCCTTTTCCTATTTTATAATATTATTTTCATGAATCCATGATGTTGTGGAGAATCCATGAGTTTTTGCTGAAACAGAGAAGTTTCATGAGTTTAGGGAATAATAGTTATTAAAAGCTAGGGATTGTGAGGCGTGGGACCGGCCATGGCTAGGGCATGTCCGGCCGGCTATGTTGCCCGGTCCTGCATATCTTTCCCTGTTTTATAATATTATTTCATGAATCCATGAAGTTATGGAGAATCCATGAATTTTGTTGAAACCCGTGAGTTTCATGAAATCGGGGAATAATAATTATAAAAGACTAAGGATTGTAAGGTGTGGGACCGGCCATGGCTTGGGCATGGCCGGCCAGCTAGGTTGCCCGGTCCCGCACACATTTCTTTATTTTATAATATTATTATTTTTTCATGAATCCATGAAGTTATGGAGAATTCATGAATTTTGCAAAAACAAGGAAAGTTATTAAAATCAAGGAGTTTTTCATAAGTTCATGAAAATAACAAAATAGGGAAAAATAATGAAGGAAGCATGGGGACCGGCCACGGCTAGGGCATGGCCGGCCGGCCGGTGGGCCCGGCCCTGGACGCTCCTTATTATTTTATTAATATTTGTTGATTTCTCCTGTTTTGCGTAGGATTCCTCATCTATTCATGTTTTTGGATGCTCATTCGTGCATTCAGGTGCTTAGTCGTGCATCATTATCGAACACACTTACACCATTTTTCGTGGGGCTTACTCAGGGATGGTCCAGATGCCCGGTTGTTGAGTATTTATTGCTAATCCATGAAATTCAGTGTAACATAATTCATGAAACGAGACAATAAAATAAGTAGTTATTTATTATCAATTCATAAGGTCATCCGTGGATTCGACTATGAACTCGGAATAATAAAATATGCATTACCATTCCATGGGATCGTGGATTCGACCATAGAATCAGAGTACTTATTACTATTTCATGAGATTAGCAGTGAATTCAATCATGAAATCGGAGTAATGAGATAAATTGTTGTTGCCATTCCATGAGATCAAGTCGTAGATTCGATCATGGAATCAGAGCAACTGTTACTGCCATTCCATGGGATCAGGCAGTGGATTCGACCATGGAATAGGAGGAATTGTTATTGTCATTCCATGGGATCAGGCCGTGGATTCGACCATGGAATAGGAGCAATTGTTATCGCCATTCCATGGGATCAGGCAATGGATTCGACCATGGAATAGGAGCAATTGTTATTGCCATTCTATGGGATCAGGACGTGGATTCGACCATGGAATAGGAGCAATAATAGATTATTCTGGGAATTCAGTGGTGAATGTCACGGCAGAATTAATCTATGAGCATAGTCAGGAAACAGCTAATCCTGAGGGTGCTCTCAGACTCTACGGAGAACACCCGAGTCTATACACGTCACTTTGCATAGTCAGGATCAGTGAGTGTCACTGTCCTGAAGGCGTTGTTGCTCTCAATCTGACGGAGAACCGCCCAATTCTTCTTTTATGTATAGGGGGGTCGCTCTCATGTAGTCAGGGAATAGTGAGTATCACCGACGTCCTGAAGGCGTTAAGCCCTCTCAACAAACAATTATGTAGGAGGACCGCCCAATTCTATTATTCTACATCGAGGGCACAATGAAACGCCAAGGATCGAACGCTCAGCTGGTGGAGGCTTTTCGAAAGACATATTCATCATGGCTTCGTAAAATATGAATCGTCACATGCCTGAATGCGTATCAGAAACATGCAGTATCATGATTTTACGGTTTTGACCTTTGTTGAAAATCCATCATCAACACCAAGATAAGAATAGTGTATCCTACCTAAATTTTAGGAGGCTAAAAACGTAGGGTTTTGGAATTCTGTGTAAAACCTGGAATACCTTAATCCTTTCCTGGGTTAGGCGGTTACTTATCCTAAATTCAATAACTAATTTTTTTAATTTTAATTTTTCTTATGCTCAAAACCATAGAATTATATGGTTTTGTTTTTTATTTCTTTTTTAATTAATTAATTTGCCCTTTATACAAGTCTTTTGACAAACAACATACCATGTTAACCCACAATGAAAAAAAAGCACCATTTAAAATAACCATTTCCACGATAATCTCACATAAAACAAGGAATACTCTAATCCGGATAAACAAATTAGAGTATTTCACATCCAAGCTGCCAAACATACCCTTAATATTCCCAACCCTTCTAAACATACCACCATAAAACAACACTAAAACAATATCCTACTTTTCTCGTCACAAATTTTTTGTGTGGGTCCCGTGGGCCCCGCGGAAGCTAGCAGGAGGTCCCGCCATTAGTGTGGGTTATGTGTGTGGTTGTTTTAGTGTTGTTTTTTTGATTGTTTGTTTAGAATTTTTGTAATATTCCCAACCAGATACATCTGGTAAGTCCCACTTAAAAGTCACATAACCGATTGCTATGTAAGGTTGGACGAAAACTTGGGCGGTTGTTTTCGGAAAGCCTACACCTTTTGTGGGTTGAATCCCACGGTGTTTCCCGCAAGAGATAATAGGATGGACCACGGGTTGTTTAGCAAGGGAATGGGTCAATCCCACAGTCTCTTACAAGACGGACCACGGGCCCAACTCGCTGTCAATTTGGACTTTCCGGTTGTTTTTGGGCCACGAATATAGAATTTTGTAGTTTCTACGGCTGCACGGATACCGACTGATGGGCGACCTACTTTAGGGTTTTTCCTTTTCTGATTATAATTTTAGTTTCCCTATCCATGTAGAACTCTATGAAACATACATGCCTATAAATATAGTTATTACTCTATTGTTTGTTCTCACATCTCATATAATCCTTCCTTATCAATCTAAAAAACAAAACAAAAAAAATTCTTAGTCAACGGCAACAATGGTGTTAGGAGAATTAAGTGGTAGTATGTACCGTGCTCTACAACAGATGACGAAGGCAACAGTTATTAACGAGAAAGTTCTCAGCGATTGTCTGAATGAAATCACTAGAGCTTTACTGAAAGCTGAAGTTAACTTTGACCTTGTTAAGAATATGACTATCAATATCAAGAAGATTGTGAATCTTGATAAATTAGCTACTGGTCATGACAAGCGCAAGATCATCCAGCATGCTATCTTCGACGAGTTATGTAAGATGTTGGGCACAAGGAAGCCGTCTTTTACTCCGGAAAAGGGGAAGCCAAGTGTTATAATGTTTGTTGGTTTGCAAGGGTCTGGAAAGACAACTAGTTGTACGAAATATGCACACTATTATCAGAAGAAGGGTTGGAAACCAGCACTAGTTTGTGCAGATACATTCCGAGCTGGTGCGTTTGATCAGTTGAAGCAGAATGCGACGAAAGTAAAGATACCGTTTTACGGAAGCTATTTGGATTCAGATCCTGTAAACATTGCAGTACAGGGTTTAGATAAGTTCAGGAAGGAAAACTGTGATCTTATTATTGTAGACACAAGTGGTCGCCACCAACAGGGAGCTTCTCTATTTGAATAGATGCGTCAACTTAAGGAGGCTACGAAACCACATCTTGTTATTTTTGTGATGGATAGTAGTATTGGTCAAGCAGCATTCAGCCAAGCGCAAGCCTTCAAAGAAAGTGTTTCAGTCGGTGCTGTTATTGTTACAAAAACTGAGGGTAACGCAAAAGGAGGTGGTGTCCTTAGCGCAGTCGCGGCCACAAAGAGTCCTGTCATATTCCTGGGGACTGGAGAACACGTTCACGAGTTTGAAGTTTTCGATGTTAAGCCATTTGTCAGCCGTCTATTAGGTATGGGAGACATGTCTGGCTTTATGAACAAAATCCAGGAGGTTATGCCTACGGAGGAAGAAGCACATGAGCTTTTCCGGAAAATGGCTGAAGGGACCTTTACTATGGGAATGATGAAAGCACAATATCAGAACTTACTCAAGATGGGTCCTCTCAGCGAGGTTTACTCTATGCTTCCTCCTGGATTCAATGCAGTCTTAATGCCTAAGGGTTGTGAACAAGAAGGTCCGGCCAAGATCAAACGTTACGTAACCATTATGGATTCTATGACAAATAAAGAGTTACAGAGCACCAATCCTAATCTAACTGACGATCCCGAATCATGCGTCTAGCAAGAGGTTCAGGTCGCTCCATCAAAGATGTGAAGGATATGTTGCACGAATACAAACGATTAGCGAAAATTATTTTAGGAATGAAGATTACAAATAAAGCCGGCAAAATGCCTCGAAATATGAATGCACAACAACAGCTTATAAGTAAAGTTGTTTCTCCACAGATGTTAAAGCAAATGTGTGGTCTACAAAACTTGATGAAGCACATGGGATCGTCTAAAGATATGATGGGTATGCCTGAAGGGATGAGACAGTGAGGGGAGATCGTTTGAAATTGAGTCATCGCTGCAACTTTTACACACGCGATTCGCACAAATATAATTATCAAATAGTCAACATCATCCAACATCTCGGTAGGGATTCAATTTCCTCCAACATCTCAACCACATATAAAATCTCTTAAGATATGAATAAATGTTTTGCTATGGTTAATATAGAATATAATGTTATTTGAATCAATAATCTTTTTGTTTGGAAAATGACAGCTAAAGTGTTGATTCTTAGATCGAAAATGCATGATAAGCTGAGGCATTCAGATCCATATTGTATGCTTTGTTCTGCTCATAGTAGAGAAATCACTAAGCACTTGTTTGTGGATTGTTGTTTTACTAGAGCAGTTTGGTTCGGTTTAGGCATACAGATACCTTTGTATAATAACAACTCTTTTGAGTGGGTTAAATCTTGGTTTTCTTCTCCTCTGAAAGAGTGGAAAGAAACGTTTGCAATTATATGTTGGCAGCTTTGGAAGTATAGAAATTTTTGGTCTTTCGGGGGGCTAAACCTAATCCATTGCTAAACCTAATCCATTGGACTGTATTAATATGATAAAGAATGCCTTAAATGATTGGACTTTAACTTTGAAAAAAGACCCTATGATGAAAAAACAGTCCAACACAAAATTGTCTTGCTATTATAGTAGGAATCAACTAATTGGGAATATGAGTATTAGAAAAAATTGCATTCATGTGGATGTTTCTTTTAACTCAAACACTGGAGAATTTGGTATTGGGTTAATTTTGTGGATAGATGATTGTATATCTGATATTAAAGTTTCTGCAGGATACACCACCAGTTCAGAATGTGAAGAAGCCCTCGCAGTAAAAGGGGCATTGGAGTGGGCAAAACAATTAAATCTGCACGACTGTCAGGTGCTAACTGATTGCAGAAATGTAGCAAATTTTTTGGAGAATAAACCTTCGAGTTGTGAATGGAGAACTATAAATATTCTGGAAGAAGTGAAGGTTCTTTTGGGTTATGTAATGTTTCCTTAAAAAAGTAGATAAACTAGTTAAATGGGAAAGATGTAAAAAGAGTATTTTTTTTGTCTTTCTAATTCCCATCACAACAGCCTTAAACTTTTGGTTATAAAAGCTCTGATGAATGGATGTGATATTAATGTGTATAACTTTACTTAGCTTTCAATGAAATATTTTGCTTATTAAAAAAATCAATAATACAAAACAGAAAAAGTTTTTGAGCCTTGGACGATCGGATAACATTTTGAAAGATAAACATTGCATCCGACCATCCAATCTCATCCTAGCAAAAGATATTTGACGGATATAAGAGTTGTAACTTCTTTCTATTATGAATGTAGTTTGAGGGATCATAAATCAAATGTGACAAAAAAATTCTACATCTTCAAATAAATGCAACAAAAGATTGGTTCCCTGATAATTAGGCTCACCAAAAATATTAAATTAATGTGGCAATAAAATAATAAAGTGAAAAATTAAATGTTACAACCATGTAAAACTCATGTTTTTTCCTAAAATAAATTACCCATGAAATAAACTCACATGTAAAATCTAAAAGTGTACTACAGTTTAGTTTATCATCATTTTCATAAACTGAAATAATTAATAAGTCTTTAGATAATTAAGTCTTTATCTATTTGCTACCCACACTTTTCCTAATTGCCACTCTCGTCAAAATTTCTAAAATAATTGTACTTTTCAATTTTACTTTTTCCTAATTACCACCTATAAAAGTCAAATTAAATTTGACTACAATTATCACCACTCTAATCCGTCTTCTTCCCCTTCATCTCTATTTTCACTAAAACCCATTAAATAGTATTAAACCCTAGGTTAATTAAAATCATGTTGAATTAGTACACTATTATGTATAAAGACTAATTTCTGGCATAGAGCCTAATTTTTGGCATTGTGGCATTGAGAATCTCTGGGAAAAGAGGAGCAAGATACCAAGTGGACGTTTGAAGACTAATTTCTTGATTCAAGTACAACAAATTCATTAAGGAAGATACACGGAAATTATTACTGTTGTTCGGTTTATTTTTGTTTTTTGAAACATAATCAACAAAGTACATGGAAATTTAGGGAAAATAAACTACTAGCAAAATCGTATATTGATTAATTGTGATCTTCAAGATCTCCGCGATCAAATGCTGGCTAATATGAAAAAGTTTAAGAGGGAAAGACTAACAAATAAGGTCCCTTGTTTTAGCGTTTAATATATAACGGTGATATGGTTATGCCATTTTTCTATCTTAGTGCTTTTAACTAGTGTCTTCTGATGCAGTTCCTTATAATCAAAATGGTAAACGACAACTACTTTTGCAGAAATACATAATAATGGGAACAAGCAATGGTGATGATCGGTGGGAGAAATGGAGCAGATGAAGGTGCCCGGTGGGAGATCATTTTGTAATTTAGAGTTTTATTTGGGTTAGTAGTTGGGCGGCTTATTGTAGGGTGTAAACAAAAAGTCAAGATGTAGTATAAGATATATATAAGAAAATATATGGGTGACAAATAGGATAAGTAGGTGTGGCAATTTTTAGGAGTGGCAAATGGGAAAAGTATGAGTGGCAAATAGGTGGAACCATAATTAACTTATTTTCAATGAATACTTTAATGGGTCCTTAATAATTCATTAGTTTGCATCAACAAGAGACATTAGAACCTCTACCAATAAAATAAAATAAATCAGTTTGGATACATTCATATTTTTTAGAAAAATAATAAAAAATTCTTTGACTCATATCTTTTTAAAATCGTATTAACCAACCTTCATGAACTTCTAAAGAATACACAAAGAGCAAAGAACAAAGAACATTAGAACCTTTTTTTGAAAATACAAAAAATTATTTCCATTTGACTCATTTTTTTCTTGAAACAATAGAAAAATAAAAAGAAATACATACAATTAAGATCTTTCCAACAAAAAAAAAACACCAAAACTTTTAAATAAAATCATAGGCCTAAATTTAATTTTATTGAAAAAAAAAAGAATTTAATTTTAAAGCTTATAATTAAGCTAACTAGGACATGAAGACTCGCAAGCTTGCACTCTTTGCACCCTTGCAAATGGGACAATAATCTAGCTTGGAATCGCATTCCTTTCTAAGAAATAAATGCCTGCGAGGAAACACTAACAATGAACCTCAATCCTATCGTAAACCTTGCACTTTTTTTTCCCTTTTCCATTGCATCTGCTAATTTTCGTTTTCTTATCTTCTTGATTATGATTATCTTTTCCTCTTTGTTGTTAATTATAATGATTCACCTCTAGCTTTTCAACTCCTGATTTATTGTTATAGAGAACATTTAGAGATTCGGTAGAGTTAAGGCTAGAGGCAATACCTTCATCATTCTTAGCAACGTTGATTGAAGCCCGATTCTCTGCGTTTAACAGTTTTAATTTCTCTTCAAGGTAATTTTGTATCAATGTCTCTTTGGCTGCTAGCCTTTTCTTAACTTGCTACACCAAGAAAAGTTACAAACAATGGAATGATAATTGAAGCTAAAATTTAGGATATGCACTGCATAATTAAAGTTTATATAACTCATTTATTTTCCTATTTGAAGTAGATGAGAAATAATATAGGCCTACTCCCCATCCTTATCGTCCCCTCATTCGCCTATTATCCACATACACTCACTAATTTTCCAATCACAATTTATTCCATTGAAATAATTATCCAAAACGTCCCTATTATAAAGTCTTCATGCAAAGAAACGAGTGCTTTGTGATTCACACATAATAGCTCATGCTAAAACAAAAAACAAAAAACGTCAAAAAATGTAAGAGATCACTGATTACAATTACTTACGAAACATGTATAAATAGAGGAATGTATTTCTTCCACCACACACCTTCAAACTTATTCACTCAATTCCAAATTACTCCCTGGGTAAAAAAATTTTGGTAAGAATATGATTAGCTGAAGTCTCACTAAATCTGTTGCCCAAAACATGTTTGCTTCCTTTTTATGAATGCATGAATGCGATGAAAGCAAACCTGTAATACTCAAGATTCGTGTCGCAAGAAACGGGAAGTTGTCGATGTCACGACGACCAACTTAGTCACTACTTTGGATTTACTAATGATTGATGAGGAAGTGAGTATATTCTTATTTTGATCCGAGTCAATCTAATGTAAATTTTATTTGAGTATATTAGTCATTCACTCTTCCAAAATCAACCATGACATCCTACACAGGGAGATACCATGTACGACATTGTTCCTAAGAATTTGATATAGAAGAGTTCGGTCTGTTGTTGCTCCATCAGGGATAATACTAGAGAGGAACCACCAGAGCATATGGATAACGAACATGACGATAATGCCCGCGACCTAGGAAAAAATTATGGGAGCATATAATTACATTTATTGCTCATCCGATGAATATTCAACGTATTGGTCTGAGTACAATACAAATCAGTATAAAGACTACTAATCTTTGGGGACCGACTCAAAAATTATTATTTTGGCGCAATAAAACAATTTACCTAGCATCTTTGTCAGAAATTACTGTTTTCCTCAATTGCAAGTGAAACCAAATTCATAATTGTTTGGATGAGAAATATATAAGATTTTCATAGCAAAATAAATCTTATCATAGATTGTTGTAATTATTAAAAATATTATACTACTTTTGTTTCTGGAAAAGAGATACTTTCACTTTTTCATTTTAGACTAAAAATAGGCCAAAGTGAAAAAGTTAATAGGCCAAAATGAAAAAAAAAAATCTCTTTTTCTGAAACAGAGAGAGTAACAAAAAAACTATTTAGTCTCATGTCGTGTCGTTATGACACGGGCTAATTCTAATATATACATAAATTAGCATACTCATCCTCAATTACACAAGATACCAGTGGCAAAGTATAATTCAATACCCATGAGTCGAGGAAATATCAAAATGTTAAATGTCTACCGTTTACTTTGACAATGAGTGCCCAAACATTAATTTTTACATTGATCCCACTCGTACATCCCTGCTTGGGCGCGTCTCCCATGAATTTTAGGGGAGACTGGTTTGAAACCCGTGTTACGTACCGGGATTACTGGAAAAATTTTACAACATTGGTTCAGATCCATGGCGTGGCTTCACCCTGCACCCGTCCTGATGAAAATTTTAATAATTAAAACCGTGTAGTTAAAATTTCTAATAATAATCAAATTATAATCGGACGACGACCTAAGGGAGGAGTCCCTTAGGGATAAGAAAATGTTTATTTGTCGGTCACATATTTTGTGCAAAAAAACAACAAAAAATCTTATGGTGGGTTTGGTTGCAGAATTAACAGTTCTCAGACATGTAAATCCCTCGTATGTTTGGTAACTCAGTTGGGATTCCTAGGATTCATAAAAGTTTCTTGTGTTAAAGTCCATGTATTGTTTGGCATTTCCCTAAGAAGCTTAAAATTGTATATATATGGGATTTGGACTAAAAAAAAGTGGGTCCATAAATCCCCTGATAAGTTTCCCAGCGAATCTTAGGGGGAGGGGTCGGACATCATATGAAGGATTTGCTGGAAAAGTGAATCCCGTCGGAAACGTAATTCCAGGGATTTTGGCAACCAAATGTATCGAGGGAAACGTAATTCCACGAAATCCTCTGGACCCCTGAATCCCATCTTTAAAATTCTACATCCAAACCCACCATTAATTTCTGGAATTTGAGAAATGTTTTGAGACGATTGATTAAATTGATGACAAAAATCCTTCATATACCATCAAACAAACATTGTTTTAGTTTAAACTACTTAATAAAAATCACTAGATCGATTGAATGATTCGGACTATAAGAAGATTTTTTTTCTTCTGAAATTGTTCTTCAATTGTCGGGTTAAGAAGATGAATTCTCGGATCGGTTAAAATAGTATTAGACCGTAAACAGACTGTTTGACCCATATCCAATTTTTAAGGTTGATAAAACCCATTTTTGTAATCGATTGATATTTCTTTTTCTTCTTCTTCTCCAGTGGTTAGAAGGTGGTAGTAGTGCGAGTACCAGTGTGGTGCCCAAAGAAGAAGAGTTATTTGATGAAGGAGATCATATTAATTATACCGACCGAGCGAAGCGAGGGAGGGCTCTATATATGGTGACTTTGTGTCATTGTGAAGCATGATGTTTTTCTCAATTTAACACAGAAAGATTGGATTTGGTGTATGTCTATTAATGAAAACCCGAAAACACCATTCAAAAGGGATGTAGATAAGCTGAAAATTGAAGGGTAATCATGTAAATTAAGAGAACAGGAAAAGGACACGGGGTTGGAAATCTTTAAATTGTTGAGGGCGTTTTAGTAAAAATTGAGTTAGAGGTCCTGCGGTCGAATCCCGGCCACCTCCAAAAATTTCAATCTATTATTTTTCCTTTCTTTCTTCTTCTTATTCCTCCTCCTCCTCTCGATTTCTCCTCTCAATTTATTCTCAGAAAAATTAAATCCTAAATTCTTCTTTTCGGCGGCAGCAGCAGCAGATCTCCGCATCTCTCTCATTGTTCTTCTTCTTCTGCTTATTTCATAATCCTAATCACAGTCATCATCTCCATTACCACCTCTTTCTTCTTCTTCTTTTGTTCTTATTTTCTTTCTTCTTTTCCAGAAAGGGGATCTGTGGTGTTTTGGGATTGAGATTCAAGCCAATTGCTTTAATTCTCTCAACAACAACAATTGAATTAGGGGGTTTAGTTTGAGTATCTAAAGGAATAGAGATTTTGTTTAAATTGAATCTCGGGTTTTTGTTGAGAACCATAAATTGAATCTCTGAAACAAAAGAAGAAACAAGAAGATAAAGGCCGTATCGAACCCAAATTTGACAAAGTGCCGCCTGCTAATTTTCCTTGTCTGGATAAATTGAGGGAAGAATTATCTTGTGTTTTAAGTGGAAATTTCTTGATTCTGAAATATAAATTGATCAAAATCAAGTGTGGGGTTTTCTTAACTGATTTATATTTTATGATATTTACAGATTTGGTTGGACATTTGTGTGAATATAAGTCTTTGGAACAGCTCGGCAAGGGTGTGGAGCTTATTGTTTCGTTTCCAAAGCTATGGTGGTAGTGTGAGCAGAGCCTCCAATACTGGATTTAAAAAAGACGCAACAAGGGTATGGTTACCTTTGTATAAAATTTAGTGAAGTTCCAAAGAATTTATCTGAGCAGGTTACTGCAGTTGCACCAATTCCTTGTTCTCGTGTATTTTTGCATTTTCCAGATGAGTTGTTCTATATTGTGGTTAGGTTGATTTATGTGTTGGACTGTCCCACTTTCAGCACCAACATATACATCCCCTGTTATGTTTTGAATATTGGTTTTTTTTCTTTTGATTTTTCTAGGATTAGTTAGTAGGTTTGAGGTTTGAACCGGCAAGTGTGTAAGGAGTATAGTGATATTAGAAGTGGTGTTGGCCATTTTTGGGGTGTATTAAGACCTAGATTTTACAAAAATAATATGTCGGTTGATGTGATGAACACACAATAATGTTTCAGAAACCCCCAAAATCAAAGATTTATGTTGAAAATAATAGGAGAAGAAGATGGTGATGGCAACAATGACAATGGCATGTTTATGGCAAGATGTTGAGAAAGAGGGTGATTGAGACATCCTTAATGGTATTGGTATATTGGTATCATAGCAAGTGGTTAAGCTTCTTACGGCATTGCAGGATGGTTTTCCTTTTTGTTTGTCAATTTCTGAAATGAAATTAACAGAATGATTGAGCTTCCTAGATGTGTGTTAGGAATGATGCATGGAAGAAGTACTGGACTGAGAGATACCTAGAATACAAACAAAATTCTGTCGGATTTCATACTGATTAGTTCACCCAATGACTCACAATTTGGCTCAGTTGAGTAAGATCCCTTAAGGTCGAGTCAGAAAGCTAACTCGGCTGACACACACCTCATCTCTTGACTCCCTTGACTGTTCAAGATACTGACCGACAGTTAGTTTGACTCGATAACTGCCAGTGACAGGAGTATTTTTCGGTTCTGATTACGGTGATCCTAGAAAATTCCCTTCAAGAAGTTGTGAAGTTTAGATGAATGTTAGGATTGAATTTTGCAGGGAAAATGGCCAGGATCGGAGTCCGGCGAGTTAAAACAGTAAACCAGTTGAGCTTTACAATTTTGCTTTACAAATCCACAAATTCGACTTCGTGCCATTATGTCGGAACTAAATTGTGAATACAAAATTTAATTTTGCGTCAATTTTTCGGTCGGCCGTCCCACCGTGAAAGCGATCATCTAGTTTACAAATTAAAGCTAGTAGTTTTGATATTTTTTTGTTGACATGCAACACAAGAAACCCATGCACGGAGTACATATGATCAGTTCTGAGAAGGTTAGAAGGTATGATTCAAAATAGATTTATGATTGGTAGTTGAAATACAATCTGAGTTTCCTATACATTGTGTCAATTTTGTTATGGAAGTAGCTTCCCATTTGAAATTATATGTGAATAAAATGTCGATGTGACAGTAAAATATTTATTGGGTAATGCTTTCAAACTGTTTGTTGTTAGTTCTAACTGCCAAGAAAAATTACTTCCACCTCCTTCGTTTCCAGCTACACCATCACCACCATAAGAAATCGTAACGTTCGACCAATTTGGATTTCAGTTCATATCATTTTTGAGTTCAATTCATATCAATGCTTCTTATTTTTTAAATTCAGATATAAATTTGAAATCATCTAGTAATTTTAATTTGGTAGATGTGTTAGGGATGGCATTTTAACAGTTATTTCTTGTTCTCCTGACATTACTCAGCAGGATTACGCACACAATTGGAAAACTCTAGAACTAGGACAACTAACATGGGCCAATCCTGGGACAACAAATTCAAGCCTTTGATCATTCCCCTCTTCACCCCATTACCAATCCCAATGCTAGAATCAGTTCCATCTCCACCGTTCAGATTATGCCACATCGTATCCCAAGATTGGACAAGCTCCCATTGTCCCGGCTGTATCAAGGTCGCACACAATTTCCTATTAAATAAATTATGGATATGACAGCATACTGCATAGACAGTTCTCGCAGCTGCTCTTTTCTTAATGATGCGTACTTATACGAAGAAACGAAAAGTGTGTTGTAACTTAAATGAGAAGTGTGTCATTTGAGATATTAACTCACCTAGTTCGTCGGCCTCCCTCCGTGCGCGGCCATCAAGTACTACTGTAATTTAAAGATCTCATATGGTTTTGAAAGGAGTAAATTAGTGTTTATAAAAGTATAAATTTTTAACTAGTACTACTGTAATTTAGAAACTTTTACCCCCATTTCGGATTGAACGAGCTATGATACCAAGTTAAAAATTTATACTTTTATCAAAAACTTAGAACCCTTGATAATATTTTCGGAGATATACGAGCATCGTGGTGTTGCTCGTATAGAGCTCCTAGAGCTCTAGTAGTGAAGATCGATGAAACTCCTCTCGACGGTGAGAACACCGGTGAACTTGCAACTGCAATCGACATTTTTTTTAAAGATGTTCCGGTCCTCTTCATAGTTTGGAGGACGTTCTGATCCCCTTCATAATTTTTTTTTTTTTGGACATTGCCGTCCCATATTTGTAGTTTCAGGACATTGCGGTCCTCTTCGTAGTTTAGGGACATTTCGGTCCTCTTCGTAGTTTAGGGACATTTCGGTCCTCTTCATAGTTTAAGGACATTTCGGTCCTCTTCGGAAGTTTAAGGACATTACGGTCCCCTTCGTAGTTTAGGGACATTACGGTCCTCTTTGTAGTTTAGAGACATTTCGGTCCTATCTTCGATTTCTTGGGTAGAATACTTCTGTACTCCTTAGAATTTAACCCATTTTTGTTATTCTCTACAACTCATAGGATTTTAACCTACTATTGATTTTTTTTTTCTTTCTTCACAACATTTTTGTTGTTTCTTCTTCTATTCATCTTTGTTCCAGTCACGCTTTTGTTCAAAAACTGTAACACTTCTTTGGTTCTTCAGATTCTCTCACAATCTTTCATTTCGTCAAGATTCTGCCACAAGCTCTAACTATTCTTCTTCTTTTTATTTGTTGTTACAAATTTGCCACTTTATCCAGATTTGCCACATTTCTGAATTCATAACAGATTTGTCACGCTCTGACATAATTGTCACACTTTGGTTTGTAGGCATTTAAACTAACAACATAACCTCTCGACTCCATTGTCGACAATCAATCACTACCATGAATCACGAGTATGATTTATTATCTCGCCACAAACATGGCACTGCTGCCATCCTTTTCTTCGATAATTGAGGAAGAAATCTATTTCTCTTAACCTCAATATTTTTTTATTTTTTTCGATTTGAGGAAAAAATCACTTATTGTTCTTACCCTCAAATCCTTCTCTGATCACTTATTAGGAAGTGACCCTTTCTTCTTCTCTTTTATCTTGTTTTCTTTTTTTCTTCATGGCGACCTTTTTTTTTTCCTCTCGAAACCGAGTAGGTCGTCTCATTGAGGCTCTCTTCCCACAATATGAGGAGGCGATCATTTGATGATCTTTTCCCTCAATATATGGAGGCATTCGTTGTTGACGTTTTCTCGATATCGGCTTCTAAAACTCTTGAATGATTGTGGAGGCAATCCTTGGTGCACTCTTGCCACAATTGTTTTTAGAACTTTGTAAACAATTGATGAGGCAAATTATTTCTCTCTTTACTCAAACTTGTCTTTTGGTCACTTATCATAAAGTGATTTCTTTTTTTCTTCTCTTCTTTTCTTTTTTCACATGGAGGCGTTTTTGCTCCTGTGAAGGTAGGATTTTTTTTTTTTTTTTTTTTTTTTTGACAGTTGGAATGGTTGAAATCTTCTTAGTGGTGTTTGCATCTTCTCCTTCTTAAACTTCATATCTTCTCAACTCGAAAGCTTTGACACCCATCAATTCGTAGCGGAAACTTTTATGCCCATTTCGGATCGAACGAGCTCTGATACCAAGTTAAAAATTTATACTTTTATCAAGAACTTAGAACTCTTGATAATATTTTCGGAGATATTCGAGCATCGTGGTGTTGCTCGTATAGAGCTCCTAGAGCTCTAGTAGTGAAGGTGGAACCAAGGACTTAGTTTATAAAATTTATGTTCTTTTGATTGAATTGATTCTTTCTTGCTCGCTTTACAATTGATGTAGAACTTTCCTATTTATACTAGTTAGCTAAGTCTCCAAGTGACCAACTCCAAATTGAGTTCTACTTCCTTAGCCTACAAACTCGACCAACATTTTTATCACATGTTTTACATTATGGTATTTGACCAACCTCTCTTGATCATTCTAGATACTTTGAACACTACCTAACTCTAGACTTCTTTAAACCTTGTTCACATTAGTTCATATTAGACATTACAAATTAGGTAATTTCAACATGATACATACTTATACGAAGAAACGAAAAGTGTGTTGTAACTTAAACGAGAAGTGTGTCAGTTGAGATATTAACTCGCCCAGTTCGTCGGCCTCCCACCGTGCGCGGTCATCTAGTAATATTGTAATTTAAAGATCTCACATGGTTTTGAAAGGAGTAAATTAGTGTTTGAGTCGTAGATTTAGGTACATCTTTGTGTTTGGGTCCAAAGTTTGTCCGTTTTAGTATTTGGGTCGTTGACCCGTTAGTCAACTAGGTCAATTGGTCAATCCGTTAGGCTAACGAACGTCCGTTGGAGTGGGTCAATATTACCCCCCTTACTGAATTCTGATGGCAATCTCTTTCTACTAAACTGAATGCCAACTCCTCCTGTTAATCAAATCTCAAACGAATCGCTTACTAGTACTGTTTGTTCTCCTTCATTTTATCTTGAATTATCTTAAAATAACATTATTAGTGCGAAAATATACATGAAATATGGTCAAATGGAACCTACCTCATGCAAGTAAAGAAAAATTCTCTATCAGAAGCATTATAAATTTTCATTTCATCTTCAGATAATTCACTTAATTGAGCTGGTGGTGGTAAGGGTACCATTGCTGATCTTTCCTACATCGCTGCCACCACCGTCAACTCGACAACCAATATCTCATCATCATAGCCGCCAGCATCTCAATTCGAGAAGACCCTCAAATCCAGTTTGAGAGTGATATCAAAATGACTAAAAAGATCTTATATCAGGTAACGAACACCTAATTTGGTGTAAAGAAATTCCATTATATCCAATTAGAGTGGGCGTGGATCGATGAGCTATGTCACAAACACATCCAGATGATGTTCATGGAGTTTAGGTTAGCCATGAATTATTCCATTTATATCTCTAATTGGGAGTTCAGTAACGGAACTTTAACGGAAGTTGATCAAGCTAACGTTTTGACCAATTGACCTTGTTGACTAACGGGTCAACAACCCAAACAATAAAATTGACAAACATAGGATTCAACTGCAAAGACATACCAAAATCTACGATCCCAACACTAGTTAACTTTAATGAAAGCTCTTTATCTATCTATGTATATTAAAGGGACAACAATGTTTTAACCAAATGATGGCCATCTACATTTTAGACACATAAAGTACGACCTAGATCTCTCCATAAATTCTGACGTTCCTCTGCACATTTTGGATGGAGATTTACAATTTGGACTCATAAGTTACGGTCCAGACTGAGTTAAATATCGGCTCGCCAAAACTTTTACCAATACTTTTACGAACTATTAATTTTTATTTTTATTTTTATTTTGCTAACCAAATGCAGCCAGTTGGACTAGCCCCACTGTTAGACCCAACCCCGTCAAACCCCTCTATATAACTAATTTAAATACAAACCTCTACCGTGAGTATCGAACCCCTGACTTCCTCCTTAGAGCATCTCCAAGAGAGGGTGAATCTTTTTTTTTTATTGACACATAGGATTTTACACCCTAGTTTGGCATAAATGCATCTCCAACAGTAGGGTCCTATAAACTAGGAGGGACCAATTATTAAATATGAAGGTGTTCAAGAAAGTGTTATCTACACCTCCGGCTCCACCTCCACGTCATATTTTACACTATTTTTCTTTACTGTTGGAGATGGGTTTTTAAATATGAGGTCCTATATTTACTCTATGGTTAGACCTCATAAATAAAAAGACTAAATTAAAAAGCCACGTAGGATATTTTGCACCTTCTGTTGGAGATGCTCTTACTGGAGTTGATGGTATACCACTGAGCTATGCTCTTGGACCCATGAACTATTAATTTCCAGCGTTTCTTTTTCTCATATTCATAATTCTTTCTATTACTCCTCGCAAACAGCTTCAGCCGTTTCCACTTTCCATCCCATTACGAAGGTGTGATGCGTTACTCTTGGGTAATCAATATCCCATCAAATCTGATTTAAGAAACACGATTCAAAATAAGGTCTTGCGTCACTTTTATTTCAGGGTTAGGGTTCACCTCCATTTTTCCCATGTTCATCTGCTATTTCGATAATATTATTTCCCTGTCGTCATCGACAAAACCAGGTTGATATAAAGAAAGTTACCATATCCCTTTAAATAATATATCCTTCACACTATTAATTTCGATTATTTTTGAAAATTTGTGAAGAATTATGGCTAACAATCTTCAACATTCGTGAGCACAACTTATTATTTCCTTGTCATTATCGACAAAACTAGGTTGATATATAAAAAGTTACCATTTGCTTTTGATAAAATATGAAACGAATTTAAATAATCTATCCTCCACACTCTTAATATTGATTGATTTTGAAAATTTGTGAAGAATTATGGATAACAATTTTCAACATTCCTGAGCACAACTTATATGAGGAAATACACAAAACTGTGACTAAAATGTACATTTCTTCCAAAAGTGTGACCAATTTGAAAATTCTTCCAAAAGTGTGACTGACTTTACCAAACACCCAAAGTACCCTTTATAGCCCGATGTCTACACATGGATAGCTTGATTTCCACATTTCATAGTTGATGTTCACACATTATAGCTGATGTCCACATATTTATAGCCTGATGTCCACATATTTTACGAATAGTGTCCGATGTCTAGACTTCGAAACATGGATGTCCACATATGATTACGCCTAGATTTTGGATGTATACATATAATATCTACACATCAATAAAAAAATGGTGGGGTATCAGTGTGTCTATATGTACACATCCATGAAGGGGTGTCTACACATCCTAACCCGATGTGTACACATATGTTATCGATATGTACACATCTGAGGACAAAATCCGTTATTTCCGTAAAAGACTATGGCATATATGTCGGTTGGCCGATCATGGTCACACATTTAGAAGAATTTTCAAATTGGTCACACTTTTGGAAGAAATGCACATTTCAGTCATAGTTTTAGGTAAATTCCCAACTTATATGCATTTTCTATTCATTTTAGTACTCTACGGTCATCTTAGTTTTTGTGATTTATGGTTCTTTATTTCATATTTTTTTAGTCGACATTGAATGTTTCACCTCTTCAACGAAGCGTTTATCTCAAACCCTCTTCTCATATAACTCCTTAGCACTGTTGTTACACTCTTAGAGCGTCTGCAGCGGTACGACCAAAACCAAAGACTAAAGAGTAAAAACAAAGACCATATTTGGGTTTAGTCCGTTGAGTGACGCAGTGGGGGGCGAGTAAATTTGGTCGAGCGTTGGTAAAGATTACGCTCGGTGTGGGGCGTTGATATAGCTTACGCTTATTGCGGGGTGTTAATAAAGATTACGCGCGTTGGGGCGTTCATAAAGTTTACGCCGGGTGAAGGATCGTATGTATAGTTATAGCCCGATGGTGTCGAGGAACTATTCACATAATTAAAAAAAAAACTATATGGGGCGGGGGTATAGTTCCCGCCCCAAACATATGAAAATTAATTAAAAAAAGAAAAGAATGGGGCGTTTGTATAGTTAACGCCCCATGGTAAACAGAAAAATAAAAAACAAATATGGGGCGGGGACTTTATAAACGCTCGGTGTGGGGCGTGAACTTCAGGTGCGCTCGGTGTGGGGCGTGAACTTCAGGTGCGCTTGGTGTGGGGCGTAAAGTTTATCAACGCCCGACTAAATTTAAGTTTAGTCTTGGTCGCAGACCAAATTTGGTCTGGAAATTTGGTATGGTCTTCGATTTAGTCTTTACTCCGTCCCACTACGTCTCGATTCAAGACCAAATTTTTACTCTTGGTCGTCCGCTGCAGACGCTCTTAGGTTCAATGTGCAAGAAGAAGACCATAATGACTGTTGATGATTATATGACAACTGCCAATGAATTTATAATTCTTAGAGAAAAGAAAATGCTCAAGTCATAGGATATATATAAATCGAAGAACAACATCCTGTGAGATCACAGCTTCTCCTCCATCCTACGATCTGTAACCACGTGTGTCTCTCTACAGTTATTTTCTATATTTTAATCCCAAATTTTATTTGTTGGATAAGATATTTTTTTGGCCACTTACAACCATTGTTATGTACGTCCTCTTAGTTTTTCTCTTAATATATATATCGTAACGAATGCAGGAAACTACAATAGCATCACAAGTTTCCTTCCCATTATCAAATTACTAAAAAATATGCACGTGCGATGAACCTGTCGGCTTCTCATTCTGTTACAAAACCTATAAAACATAAAGAGTAACAAACTACAGTAATAAACTTCTCGTTCTTTGTCTTAATTCATACAAAGATTTTATGATGAAAATGGAAACATAAGCAGTTTATAATGAGCAAAATGATAATGGGCAGACTTCCAGTTTTGTATAGAATTCTTTGGATATACAAAAGGAACTTTAATAAATTTCAATACACTTGATATCAATCAAACAGTGCGGAACTAGTTGCACTTTGTTATTTACATCCAAAGGCTCGAGATGCCTAAAATGGAAGAGTTGATTTCTTAGCATTCACAACCTGTAGATCCCTGTTGTCGTCCTCCACTGGCAACATCAATGGTTTCAGGAAGGTACCTTCATCATCAAAACTATCAAATGTCAGGAAAGATTTGTTTAACTTTTGCACTATAATTAAGAAAGAATTGAAATTTATCTACGTATATAATTCTAGCAAAAGACCTGCAAAATATATTATTTACTAATTTATCTTCAATGCGATAAGCATTACATAGTTTGATCAAGAAGCGCTAGTGTTTCAACTTCGGCTATCTAATCTCGTTTTACTTCATATGAAGCACGGCCCTGTTGTAAGTGACAATCTCTTTGCTGATGGGATTGCCTTGCTTATGTAGCACAACGCCGTTGTAAGTGAGCATCTCCTTGTTTTTGGGATTTCCTTTCGATAATTCTTGGACTTCGACGTGGATGGAAACCCAGAATCTTACCTTGTGAATCCATCTACAAATCAAACCAAAGCAGAAAGAAAATTAAAATATGTCATGAACAGGTGCGTAGAAGATTTTAAATAAATAAATGAAATAAAAATATTAAGTTCTGTATTATACATTGAGCAATATTAAAGTCATTTCTGACTATAAGCAATAGATAAACAACTGAAATTGAATTCTAATTAGAAACTCTAGTTGTTTGTTGTCAATAATATAAACCTCCAAACACAGTTTTAACTTGAAACACTAGTTCTATTTTTAGACAATGAAACTATAAGCTTAGATTACCTTCATGCGTATCTCAATATCCACATAACTTCTGTCATTAAAATCGATTTTTTAAAGAAATGGTTGGTGGACAAATTAAATAAGTAGACACTCTTATTTCGTTATGTTTGTAGCATATAACCTATGAGGGAAAATCACATTTGTTAATGGATAAGCTTTAGTACAACTCAAATGATGACATATACATTCAGTATTATGAGTAAAATGTCAAAGAGTTGCAACTAATGTATATACGAAACACAAGCATACATCAAAACACGGTAATCATTCAAAACACAGGGTACATTAGCATGTAAATTTAATCCGTATGTAAGCATCATTGATCAAGAGTTAGGTTCTAATACAGAGTGTAAACATTCATCACACTGTACAATGATAAAGAGAAGAATCCTATTATTGGGGATGTAAAAAGGGTGGGAAATTTGGGGCTTTATAGGGTCAAGAAATAGCAAATGAAGTTATCCCTTATCGCATCATATTCCTAATTCTATGATATTCTTATCTAAATTTCACTCTTCATAAAAAATAATATCCTAAATCTATAATCTTCTCATTCTCCCTCTCTTCTCATTGACAAATCATGATGAAGATGATGATCATGATTTCATCATGATGAAGATCACAAAAAAAAACACTAAATCTATTATCTTCTCCCCATCCTCCTCTTATCATTCATAAATTGTGACGAATATGATGAGCATAATTTTATCATGATGAGGATGATGACAATAAAGAAAAGTCAAAACTATTTTCTTCTCCTTCCCATTCAAAGATCATGATAAAGATAATGATCATCATCATAGAAAGAAAAAACTAAGAAAACCCACCATTTATTTTTGTTTTAAATAGTTAAAAAAAAATTCAATTCGATGAATTTCGGGTAAAAAAAATAAAATCCGGAGATGTTTACGGCTGGGAGTTCTTAGATTCCCAACCATGAATCAAGATTATGGCTGAGATAGCTTGTCTTCCTTACCTTTCTTTGATCATATTTAATTTTGGTAAATTCTAATAACGATCTTTTAGAATCTCCATCCGAAGAATTTTTCTCAGGATTAAGTCGCGAACCTCTTGAGATCCGTTTTAGAGAATAAGAGCCATGAGAGTCCCATATTCTAGACTTAAATCCTCTAGACATATTCTCATTTTCAAGGGAAGCATAGACATCTATGGTGACGGAAGTTGATCCATTACAAGAGTCATGGTTCTGGTAGACCTTCGGAGAGGAGAACCCTTGGAAACCCTTTTTATCAGACTTTTGGTATTTTGTAGATGAAAAATCCATTATAGCTGCTGTTAGACTACTTACTTTGTTAACTGCAAAAAAAAAACAAGTTTTGAAGATCAGTAATTTGTTTCTTTCTAGGAAAACAATGTAGAATCCTATGATTCTTTTTCCCGCAGAATGAATAGACTCGTGGAAGAGAAACCAGAGGAACTTCCTGATTCATATCCTTTTATGAAATCAATAAGATAAAGTTTTGTACTGAATATTTCCTTAGGAGCACTTTTCTTCATGCTTGGTAATAATACATGTGTAGTAACATCAGGCGCTAAAGAAGACTATTTTCACTAAAACAGAGTTTTCCTTTTTCAAGGAGTTGCACTGTTCCTGGGCTAGCATAAGGGATGAATCTAGTTTCTCTTTTTCAACACGGTAACTATTCAATTTAGAAGAATGAACCTTGATTAGATGTTCTTCTCTTATTGAGTCTTCTTTAAAAGTATCTTTAAGCATACTATTTTTTTCACGTTGTAGAGTAGTTTCTTGAACAAGGTTTTCGATATTGTTAGAAAAATACTTAAGAATGCAATAGAGTTCACGTTCCCTATCGAGAGACTTCTCAAATTCATCAATAAGTTGAGAATATTTTTCTTCAAGAGATCTAATTTTAGACGCATGAAAATCAATAATCTCACCAGATTTTTTTAAACTTCTGGTGAGTTCCAACTCAGATTCTGACATAGATCCATATGTCACTTTATGTGAAGAGATATCATAATTTCATAGCATTTTACCTCGAGATTCAGAACAATCTACTAAGGATTTATCCTTTGAGGTAAGTCCAAGACATTTGGCATAATCAAAAATTTTAAAAGGCATGACTATGTGCATTTGTTTGATATGCTTATGTCCACAGAAAAACTGATTGATACAAACACAAACTTGTGAGGTCTTTAGCGTGTTTGCATGCTCCAACACCAATTAAAAATGCGGGGGTATAACAACCACACCCTATTTTTTGTTTGGAAATTTGTATGGAACAAACTCTAATACAAATATTGAGAGCACCAAGATACTGAGCTCAATCAAGAAATATATCAAAGAGCTTTATCTCTTTCTCAATACAATCAGTAACTCAAACAGATAGAAATCCATGATCCCGATTTTTATGAGAATAACTTGGATGGTACCAAAGACCAATATCCAAGTGTCAATCACGTTAATATCCAACAAACAAGGTCGGACTTATCAACGGTGATTTAATTACGCACAACCTGTGATATTTCAATTATATAACAAAATATAATGCTGAAAAGAAATAACACAGATACTAGAAATTTTGTTAACGAGGAAACTACAAATGCTGAAAAACCCCAGGACCTAGTCCAGACTTGAACACCACGATGTATTAAGCCTCCATAGACTCTATCCTACTACAAGTTAACTTCAGACTGGAATGTAGTTGAACCCTAACCAATCTCCCACTGATTAAGGTACAATCACGTTCCTTACGCCTCTTAAATCCCAACAGGACTATGCGCATTTGATTTCCTTAGCTGATCTCACCCACAACTAAGAATTGATATGACCCAAAGTCTAAGACTTTATAAAAAAAATCTATCTCCCACAGATAAGTCTATTATGATAAATAAATCTGTCTCTAATAGATATATTTATGAAGTTTGTACTGTCTTTTGATAAATCAAGGTAAACATGAATGAACTAATAATCCAGTAATATACTCCCAAAGAGCATCCTAGAAATATTAATCATCTCATAGTAACTTATCTATATGATGGTAGAAGAAGTTATTGTGGAACTACAAAGTCTGAGTCGAAGAACTTTGTGATTTCTTGTATCTTTTACCTATCAGAGATAAATCTAGAGAAAATATTAGAGAACATTAAGCTCAATACGAAATAAGGTGTAAGATTAGGATACACAAAACATGGCTTCACAAATCCTAAATGAAGTATTCAAATCAGTAACCTTAGAATGGTTTTCCAAAGAAGATGAAAACCTGGATTAAAGGAGAATCGGCTCTAGTTTCCAACTAGGACACACAGAGGTGTGGGGATTAGGTTTTCCCAGTTTCTAGAGTTCTCCCTCATATAGTTTTTCAAATCATGGTTGCTTACAATCAAACCTAAGATAGGTTAGTAAAAAATCAATTTATATTCACCGTTAGATAGGTTAGTAGAAAATAAGCAATCAATCTCCATGTTTAGATGGTATTCTTATCTTGTTATACACAAATGAAATATACCTTCATTTAAATATGGGTTACCGTACCTAAACGTGTATATCAAATTGGCTCAATTACACTTAACCTAAGTTAGCCATATAAACACTTTCAACTTAGATATATTCATCTAACACTCTTAAATCAAATATGATGATCAATAAGTAACGATAAATAATCAAATGAATCTATTTGTGTTTCAATAGAGTTGTTCGATTGTTCATTATCTTATAGAAATATTCATGAACAAATTGAAGCAAAATTGGTTTGATTCGTAATTGTACACGAATCAATTCATGAACATTAAGCCACGGTTTGCAAAGTTAAATCACATTCCTTATATCATTAATATTTTAGTTCATGAGTATGAGAATCATACATTACATATTTTAGAACTTAACCACTGTGTTCGCAAACTAGGTACGTAAACAAAAGCTTTGAACCTTGGCCTAGTCAAGACATTCGCAAACCCGGTTCGTGAACAACCATTATGAACCCAAATCAGGTAAACCCGTTCGTATACTAGGTATGCAAACAAGAGTTCCGAACCTTCTCAGGTAAATCCGTTCATATACTAGGTACACAAACAAGATTTCAGGACCTGAATCATCATAATACAGTACACATACTAGGTATGCATACCGTGTTGTTTCCAGAAATGGGTAATCGTTTTATACTCTTATTTAAATCATTCAAACATCCTTAGAAGAAAACAATGGTAATCTTACACATACCATTAGCTTCAAGTAATTTTCAAGTGATTAAATGATCAATATGAAACTTTCAGAGTTAACATCAAATGATTGTCTCACACAAAACATGTAAGATATTCAAAGTAATTTTCACATGATCATTTTGACTTAATATTTAGTTTCCAACAAATAAATTGTTTGTCACTAAATTCGTCAAGTAGATGATGAACTTAATCTTAGCTTATGAAAGCTTCTAACTTGTATTTCGAGAAATATATATACGAGTTAAACTCGGCTCAAAATTTCAAATGTGTATAAACACTAAGTATATATATCTATACGACTTAGTCTCATTAGAAGATAGAATAGAATAAACTTCTGAGTGATAGATAAATTTTAGTCTCCACATACCTTTTGTTGATGAATTTCTTCCAAGATCCTCAGTAAATCTTCTTCTTCAATCAGTGAGCGTCGTGAAGTCTAAAGCTCAACTACACACTTCTATCCTAATCCGAGACATAGTTATAAGTAGACTTGAAATCAAGTATATAGTTTTGATCAACAAAATTTGACAAACAATCTTGAGATAGAAACGCTTGCGAGTTCGACCGAGAAATGCTCTAAAAATATTTTTATCTGAGAGACAATTGTAGGGATGTCAATGGGTACCCGATTATCCGAAACCAAAGCGGATCCGGGTTAATATCATTACCGATGGATAAACCTGTCATCGATAAGTTTTGGGGTCCGAATGGATATTACCTGTCAGGTACCCATGGGTATCGAGTACCCCATATATGTAATTTTGTTTGTTAATTTTATCTAAGATGCAAAAATTTCGTCTGGTTTTTTATTAATTATTTTTTTCATTTTTTCTCGTAGATTTAATCTTATAACGTGTAATTAGTTAGGAATATCTAGGGTAGATTTCGTTTGTTACCGGGATGCGCTTGTATCAAACCCAATGAATATATGATTTATTCTTCTGTTTATACACACATGAATAAAAATTTCTCTTCTCTCTTGTTCTCTATTTTCTGTCATGTTCTCTATTTTCTAGTTTCCCAACAAATTAGAATATATTGTACTATTTACTACATATATATATAATAATTTTATATAAAAATTATTTGGTTCAAGCCAACATGATAAGTATAAGACAAATTTAGAAAAAAAGATATAGTTGAGTTCAGATGACCAAATAAAAACTCGGACTCGACGGGTAGTTAGTGTCTTACCGGTCCATTAAATTAGGACACGGACCTATCTTGTTTTATTGGGCAAGGTTCCGCGTCCAGTATTACCCGGGAGGAACCTAACCCATTAATATCCGTACTGGGAGTGAAAGTGTAAACAAATAAATACTGGTAGGGTATTAGTTTTGGGACAGTACACCATTTTTAAGGATTAGCAACGGCCCCTGGATGTTGCTGACTGGGGTTGCAATGGAAGATCCCTGTTGTAAAACAACGTGTTGCAGTTTTTCACAACGGAATAAGCTCTGTTGAGACTCTTGGTCAGCAACGGGGATTCGCAACGAAAACCTGTTTATTCACAACCAAAGTCTGTCGTTGCTAAGCTGTTTCTAGTTCCAGGAATACCCCTACCCGGAACTAAATGTTATTGGTTCTGGTTCTAATTTATTGGTTCTGGTTCTAATTTAGCAACAGAAAATAGATGTTGTTAATGTTTTGCAACACAAAATAAAAGGTTTGGTCTTCATTCACCTGGTCAAAATCCATTACCCCACACATTTAACCCCCTGTAGTTACCCAGTTCCCCATATTCATCATTCCAAATATATACAAATTGTATTATTCATTCAATGTGTTAGAGCACTGCTCGGTCAAACACGCATGCGTTGCTATCTCAAGCATGTTTGTCAATCTTAGTGATCAAAACTATAAAGTCTTGATTTCTAGTCTACTATAGCTACGGTCTCGGACTAGGATAGAAAGTGTAGTTGAGCTCAAGAACTCCATGTCGATCATCATACAATACGAAGGACTACTCAAGGAACTAGTGGATATTCATCGACTAAAAGGTATGTGGAGACTTGAACTTATCTATCACTCAAAAGTCTATCTACTCTATATCCTATCTTGACACAAAAGTCGTTTTACTATATAGACTAAGAATATACACATGTGACATTTCGAGCTGAGTATATCTCGATTATCTATTTCTCAAAATGGGTGTTGGTAAAGCTTTCGCTTTAGCCAAGTTCATCTTTTCCGAGTGACGAAATTCATGTTATGTTGCAATCATTTTGGAAATCGCTCTGACGAAAAATAGTTTGTGAATAATAACTATATAACGCCCTCTAAGAATGTTTCAATGATTGAAATGAGAGTTTAGACTATATAACCATTGTGGGATATAAACATTGTTGTGGCAACACATATATGTATAAGTCCTTAACACTTGAACCGAAGTTTGCGAACTTTGTTGATCAAGTGCAACGTTAACGTGAGCAACAACTCAGTCCGCGAACTGGCGTAAGTTCTCGAACCCGAGAATATCTGCTGAAGTTGAAGCTCAGGTGCAGTCCGCGAACCCAGTCCGTGAAATGACAGAAGTTCTCATCCCGAGAAATTCAGCTGGAGTTTATTAACTTCAACCGGTTAGCTTGAGTCCGCGAACTCAAGAGGTTATGTCTGAAAATGGTGTTCGTGAACTTATCTTAAATTACTAAGGAATGCTTTTGCAAACCGTGGTTTTATAGTTCATGAAATGATTCGAGTAAATCACATCGTTTTTGATTCAATTGTGTCTCTTGTAATACTTGGGATCTCATAGCAATTGAAAAACTCTATAACTAGTTCATTTGAGTTATTTGGACTAGTTATGGTGAAGAAGAATATGGTTGATATGAAAGTTATCATTTGGCTAACCATTTGGTTGACTAATATTGAACCAACCATTGTACACGTTTGGGTACGGTTACACGAACTCAAAACGTCAAGTACATGTGTGTATGGTAAGCTAAGTTTTCGATCTAACGGCTGAGAGATATTAGCTTGTATCTAATTAGGTTTTTATCTAATGGTGAATATTAAATGCTTTGTTAGTAAGCTAACATTGATTGCAAACCCTGATTTGAAAGACTATATTAGGGAGAACTCTAGCAACTGGGAAACCTAATCCCCACACATTCTGAGTGATACTAGTTTTCTAAGCTAGAGTCGATTCTCCCTAACCTTTGATTTTCTTCTTCTAAAACCAGGTTAACGACTTAAAGACTTCATTATAATTGTGAAGCCAGACCGATACTACTTTTCTTGTAGTTGTGTGATCTGATCTTGTTTTTTATATCGTACGAGTACAATTGTAATAATTGGCTTGAGATTTATATATCCGATAGGCAAGATAAAAGTAATCACAAACATCTTCGTCTCATTGTTTGTGATCCCTCAATAATCTTCTTCGTTGCGTCGATTAAGTTAATTGTGAGATGATTGATGAAACTGAGCTATTCTTCGAGAATATAAGTCTGGTTTTATCGATTAGTTCCTGTTCACCTTGATTTATCAAAAGACGGAACAAAACTTGTAGGTTTATTCGTGGGACTTTTCTGTGTGAGAGAGATTTGTTTATTAAAGTCTTCGACTTTGGGTCGTAGCAACTCTTGGTTGTGGGTGAGATCAGCTAAGGGAATCAAGCGCGCAGTATCCTAGTGAGATCAGAGGCGTAGGAGCATAAATGTACCTTGGATCAGTGTGAGATTGGTTGGGGTTCAACTACAGTCCATACTGAAGTTAATTTGGAGTAGGCTAGTGTCTGTAGTGGCTTAATACAGTGTATGTTTAATCTGGACTAGGTCCCGGGGTTTTTCTGCATTTGCGGTTTCCTTGTTAACAAAATTTTGGTGTCTGTGTTATTTCTATTCCGCATTATATTTTGTTATATAATTGAAATAATACAGGTTGTGCGTTGTTCAATCGATTAGAATATCCGACCTTATTGGTTGTTGATTTAAATAGATTGACACTTGGATATTGGTTTTTGGTACCATCCAAGTTATCTCTCTTTGATTGGACTCGCGAATCATATTTTCATGAGTAAATCAAATCGAGAGATTTAGATAATCACTCCTTGAGTATTTTCTATTGATTGAGTCTAATTGTCTAGAAAACAACTCGGAGTTGTCCATACAGATTGCTAATCAAAATATTGGGTGAGGTTGTTAGACCCCCGCTTTTTGAATTGGTATCAGAGGAGGCAAACACGTTAAAGACCTCACAAGTCTGTGTTTGTAGCGACCTGACTCTATGGACAATATAGTCTCTGATAAACGCATCACCAGAAATAAGGAATATGTCCTGTAAAAGTATATTAAAGAAAAAGATTCTACTATCTCAAGTATAGACGAACACTGTGTTAAAATCAGACAGGCAGATATTGACATGCACCATTTCGATTGCCTTAAAAAAAGTTTACTTCTCTAAATGAACGGGAAACATCTGAAGAGAGTAAGTAGATTCTAAATCTTATTAGAATCTAAGATGATAAATTAGTCGGTTGAAGAAACATGTCAATGGTCTTCTTGGTGTAATTAGAGACTGCAAAATCAAAGAAAATACTGAAGACTATTCTTCATGTATAACTCTTGAAGCAAGCCTCTTAAAGGATGCTTTTGAAATAGAACGTCTCTTGAATAAACACTCTATCCAGGATGTTCTAGGAAGTCTAATACATCAACTATTTCTGCTATAACAGATAATACTCCAGAAGAAAAAACGGAGTCCCTCCCAAGCAAGGAAACTGTGCCAGTCTCCTCTGATCAATGAAATTCCACATCACATGGAAGGAAGAAATCTCATGACGAGAATGTTAAGACTAAATTGACTAATCACGTTTGTGATCAGCAAGTATGTCACTTTTGCATATAAAAAGGTTCTGCCAAACAAAAGGGAAACTCTAAGTTGAATAAAAATTCTCTTATTCAACTTCAACGCACCTTAGACTTAATCCTCAAAGGTGTAACTGATATTCGTATGTCGAAACCTATTGGTTTTCATATGAACCCTGTGTATGCTACTAGGAAGGTCAGTTCAATGAGCTCCTCAAATATCAGGAAGCAGAACAAAAGTCTTGATAAGAATCGTCTAAGGAAATTTCAAGGTATTTTCTCTGAAAATAATGCTTCCCTTGGTTTAAAGAGAATCCTAGAAGAAAGGAGAAAAATTTATGATACGAGAAACAACCTAATAAAGATGATTCAAGGGTATAAAGAAATTGTTTACAAGTTTTCATCCTCCTAAGTCAAGACTCTTCTGGTAAGAATCCAAACTACGTCTCATGTTTTGATGATAGTAAGTTCTATGATAATTTCTCAAAACAAAAGGAGTCTCTCTCAAAATTCAGAAGGAAAAAAAGACTCGATCATAGACACAGTTCCTTAGATGGGCTCAAAGCTCATACTTGTGCTAATTAATCACAAGAATATGAATTTGCTCATAAAAATCCTATTGAGAAAAATGTGTAAAAATCAGGTGTACTTTGGAAAATTGCATTTTGCATAGTTAAGCTCTACTCTTATCGTTTATAGCTAAACTAGTGCCAGCAGACAATATTGCCTAAAAAGTATTTGCAATGTCTTTAAGTATTTTTCTGTTTATTTATCTCATGTTCTTTTCTTATGGGGTGCACTGTGTTCGAATGTGTACACGGGTTACCATTTCGAGTTTACAGCTTGGAAACCCTAAAATTCCTTCTTCCAAACAAAACCTTTAAATAGCTGACCTATTTACATATGTCACGTACGCATACTCTAGGTTTCTCTGGGTTATCAAGAATGTCCTCCTCCTCATCTTTCTATTGTGGTTTTGCAAAGGGATTTCTTGTAAAAGGTTTTTGTGTTGAATCAAAAGGAAGAAAGAAAAGAACTCTTGTCGAAGAAGGAGCACCTAATGTCTCATGCTACTATGCCTACTCACATCAAGATGTTGAGAATGAGGATATGGTGTTTGCTGAAGTGCACTAGTGGAAAATGGGGTTTTTATTACCCACATTTATGACCCTCATTGACCGTAATTTGAACGTTGACCGGTCAAAACCGTAGTTGATAAAAAAAAACACGGACAAATTATTATTCGGTGAAAAACCGTAAAAAATATTTACTACGGTTCCGCTACGGTTAGAAAACGAATTTTATTTGGTTATATTATCAAGAAACAAAGATAAGAATACCATCTCTCTCTCTCTCACTTTTCCAATAATCTCATCCCTTTCCTCCTCCTGCTCTCTTCCTTCTCTCGATCTCGCTCTCCATCTATAATTTCTCCTTCTTCTTCATCTCCCTCCACCAAACCAGAACGCTCCTATCTCTCCATCTCCTCTATCTCATTCCACCAAATCAGAAAAACGAAACCATAATCCGTATCTATATTCAAATCCCTAATTTCATTGGAAATAGATAGCCTATTTTCATAGGAAACTAAAATAGATCTCAAATTCTTTTCGGATTTGGAATGAAATCAGGGTTTTCATTTGGGGTTTCTATAAATTTTGTTTGTAGAAATTTTCACTGAATTTTCTTTAGATTTCATGCAAAGTTCTTGAGGATCCTCAGGTATAAGTTCTCCCTCATTTTAACCAGGTTCAATTCAATTTTTTGTTAATGAAGTTATCGGATTTTGGTTGTACAGCGGGTTTGGCTTCTTTGATTTTGGATTGTTTTATTCATCTCTTACAGTGGGTTTGGTTTGGTTTTTTTTTTTTTGTTAATTTTTGTTACTGACATAAATTTTCAGTTGGATCTCATTTTGACCAATGAATCTAGATGGAAATTCATGTTTCTATAGTTAATTCATTATACATCATTTAGATTGTTTATTACTTGTTAGTTCTTTTGCTAAGGGTTCTTTAAAGAGGTAGGCCTTTTTTCTTCCACTTCTTGCGTGGTTTTGGATTTGTATACAATAATTGATTTAGGCTTTTGTACTATAAGTTGTTAATGCTTTGACTTTGTTTGATAAAATGTCTAACTGAAAAAATTGTGTAATTTCTGTCTCAGGATTTCCATGCAGAATTTACCTAACGCAGAGAAGTTTCTGAAGTAAGTTGAACCAAAACCCAACTTTGTAATCAGTTTGTTATATGTTTGTTCTCTTAATTTTGCACTTACCAGCCTATTGTTGGAAGTCAATATGTTACATTTGAGGTTTTTGATAATTTTATTTGGGATTTAGGTGAATCTGAATTATTTGATTGAATGTGTGTAATGACAAGAAAATTACCTAGCTAGGTTAAATTTGATTTATGTGGTTGTAGAATTTCTTAAGGTTGCAAATTATGTAATACAGGTTGTGCCACTATTCATTTGGAAGAAAATTGGCAAAGCTTTACTCTGCACGTATATGGTCTTTGGTTTGGCTTGGTGGTACAATGAAACATCTCCACTTGGTTGGTGGACACTTAAGACACGCCCTAAGGTGACAGCTCCTTTACACATGAATCCTCTTCTTACTATATAATATTTGAAGGAGTCCATGTAATAGTCTTGATAAAATCTGCACCATTTTCTGGTCTCTAGCGGTATTGTGCATAGTTGTTATTATGATAGATGCTTTGGAAATCCTGTTGCAACATAGTCGAGTGTATGCCATGGATGAATAACTCAAGACAGAAATCAGAATTTTCGGATCGTTTTTGTAACTTTCTTCAATTTTATATCCAAGCATGGTTAAATTTATTTATTTGTAATTAATCTTTTGTCCTGTCTCTATAAGATGTTGGCTGGCTCACAATTGATGCTTAATATACCATGATTGCTCTGTATTTAACTATTTTGGAGCAAGTGAAATGACCTGCAAGTGTTGATTCCAATGGTAGGAGTCAGTTCTAGGTTGTTGATGCCAATGCCAAGAAACCCACAGTGTCTTCTTGACTAGTTTTTGTTTTAAGATGTTTCTAGGTGAATAAGATTTGTTCACTAAGTCTCATGTTTAAATTTCAGAGAAACCATTGGAGGGGTTCCACATAGTTGTTGATGCAGGGAATGGAGCAGGTGGATTTTTCGCAGTGAGTCCATGTCCTACAAAGTTTGTTGTTCTATATGCCATTGTAGCTTATTTATAGGTTTCTCATTGGATGTTTATCAGGCAAAGATTTCTTGAACCACTGGGAGCTCTTACTTTTGGTAGTCAGTTCTTGGAGCCAGATGGTAATTTCTATCACATGATTAATAGCTGTTGTTTTCATGATGCTTCAATTGAAACGGAAAATAATTTTTTAACATTTTTGCTTTCGAATCAGGTATGTTCCCAATTCACATTCCTAACCCAGAGGATAAAGCAGCAATGAAAGCCATAACCCAAGGTAATAATTCCTCATCTTGTGTGTTTGTCTGCCCTGCATTTTTTTTGGTTGTTTCCTCATAGATGTTTTGTTTCAGATCTGCTGTTGTGGATTCTACTGGCAGAGAATTTAACCGTAATCGGCTTATTGCTTTAATGGCCACTATTGTGCTCGAAGAAGTAAGATTCTTGGAGCATGAAATTTTTCTCTGTGAATTGTTCATTTGATATTCTCCCATTTTTTGGCTCTAAGCTTATCTTTGAATTAAATACGTAATTAGTCGTTTTAGGAAAACTGCACACACAACCATTTTTAGGCCTAACTCTGTGTAAATTGGTGATGTTTTAGACAATGATTTCTTCACAAGAAGTGTTTATCTCAGTGTTCTATGTACCCCTGCAAAAGGGACTGATAGTTGGACTTGTCGTTTGGAAGTTACAACATCGAACGGATGGTCAATTGCAACTGAAATTTCTGAAGGACAGCAGATGGTACGGTTTTGTCATGTGATTTTAGAGTATTTAGAGTCTGAACTAGCTCAGGGTGTCTCCTAAGAAGTTGTAGAGGGTTGTCAGAGCTTTCTAGAATGGTATTACACCCCTTATTTGCTTTTATACTTTAGAAATTACCGCAATGCCAACATGACACCTGCGTGCTGAAATTTCTGGGAGCTGGGATGCTGTCATGATTTTCTTTTGATTTCGCAAGCGACTATTTGATTTCCTTATTATTTTTGTTTATATTTTTATGTGATATATGGCTTCATACTATATTGGAGGATCCTTAAGAATGAGTACCAGGGTACCTGAAATCGTCAAGAGAAAGGTAATGAGTGGATTGAAAGAAAACATGTATTGTTCTACTGGTTGGTTGCCTTTTTTGTTTGCTGTATTTAGGGGAAAGATTGCAAGAAAGCAGGTATTGCTTGCTCAAAGAATATGAACAAGAGAACCATAAAACTTGCAGAGACCTTAATGGTGTTCCCTTACCAGAGAACTCTTGAACTGCATCGGTTGTCACTCTGCGCCCGAATGAGCTTGGTCAGGTGTGTCCATACTCCAGATAAATTAGACACTCTATGTTGTTGTTTGTATACTTATTTAACATGCACGAGTCGATACAACTTAAGTGTTAAATGAAAAAAAAATTGTTGTTGTTGTAAGTTTCCAACTTAAGTGTTAACTGAACCTTTTTTGTGTACCTTTTTTTTTGCTGCAGGTGCACCATTATGAAGCGTTGGCTTAGTTCATCATTGAGAAGTTTATCGCTTTGCTGGTTTGCACTTTTTTTTGGAAATTTTGAAGTTTTTAGGACTTGTAGCACCTCTTGAAGTAACCTTGAACTTATTAGGACTTGTATTAGTATGAATTCAGGATTTGAATATTTTGGTGTATGATTTTTGAACGTAAGTGTCCAACTGAATTCAACTATGAATTTTGTTTGTTTCATGAGTACATTGAGTGATTAATGGAAAGATCATTTTAATTATAAGTGCAATTTCTATTATAATGTGGATTCAGTTTCAGTTAGAGCTCAGTCAGATTATTTCAGCCGTTCAACCAATTCTATATTGGTATATTTTTTTTATATTAAATTATAAATCTACTACCGATCCAAACGGTAGTTATCTCTTACCGTTATAGACCGTAGCATAATAAGTTCATTCTGTGACCCCCACTACTGGGTATCACAATTATAACACGCTTTATCAATGACCCTATCTTCTACTGTTAGAACGGGTAATTTTATCCGTATCTATGACCTGTCCTGACAGTCGCGAAATGCCCATTTTCCACTAGTGGTGGTTCATGACTTTCTGAAATACTTTCAGAAAGCAAAACTGCAACTTGTTGATACAATGAAGAATTTTGATGTGGTTAGAAGTGAGTTGAAAAAGGTTACTGCTGACCTTGGTCTCATGAAGTCAAATGTTAAAGAACTTCTCAATAAGTTAGAAGACGCAGTTCATGATATGGATCACAATATCAAAAGTTTTGAAACCTGTGAAGCTGTCGAACGTGAACTTTATCTTGTGATCGGTTTCTAGTATATTTGTTTGAGTTAACAATATCTAGTAAATCTACCATGTTTTCTATTTTATTTAGAAGAATAACTAGTGTTTTGGAATAGCCATGATTGTGATTACACATAGCTATATCCAATGATTTCATCTTCTTGTTTTTAGATTTATTGGTTTTAATTCTAAATTTGTTTGGAAGATGATGGTTGCAGTATTAATCTTTATGGTTTTATATATTGCAATATTTTGATGGGATATGTATGTTTACGTCCGTGAACTTGATTGTCCCATATTTTGTCAAAAGTAAAGTCGTTCACGTATTGGTATGCAAATATTAATAAAGGAATGAATGGACTTTTGGCAAAACACAAAAGTTAAGCCTATATTGTCAATTGTTGATGTAAGATAGGTTAAAATCTTTTGTGATTCAAGGATAAAGTCTATTATGTCACTTTGTGATGGAAAAATAGAATAGGTCCTTGTTTTGTAATCCACGATATAGAGCTTAATTGTTCCATATTATTATGTATTAACATGAAGGTTCCATCTTGTATCTTATGTTGAGCACAATACGAATAAGTCGATTTCTTATTGGCATGGTTGGTTGTTCCATAAAGATGCAAAATGTTGAGCATTAAGAACTAAATTAATCAACTTGTGTGGTTATTTAGTTCGTATTCCATGAGTTATTTCATGTTGAGTACATGTACGGTTAAGGTTGTCATTTCTTATGATAATCTTAGTCGGGGTTCCATAATCTCTTATGTTGATCCCAAATGAACTAAATCAATCATCTTGTGTGATTATTTAGTTAGCACTCCATAGATTTTTCTCGTGTCGAGTGTGGACAATTGAATTGATTACTTTGTGATTAGTTTAATTGTGTAATCCAGTTAGAGTATTTATGGGTTCTCTTGTGAATAATCTAATCGATGAATTAAGTCTCCATAAGTTTACTTGTGTTGAGCATATTTAGTCAAATTGGTTCGCTTTGGTTAATATGATTGAATAATTTGGATTCCAAATTCATACTTGTATGTAATTTGTTGAGTCTAAAGAAATCCTTCTTTTCTCTTGAAATTAAGGTCGCTCTTGTTGTTCCTTAGGGAATGACATCTAATGGGGGAGAGTTCTTTTGAACTTGCGCTTAATTTCCAAATCTTTGTGGGGAGTGCGGTTGTGGAATTTTTAGGGGTTATCTTGTATCTTTATGAACTCCTTGATGAATGCATTTAGCCTCGGCTTTATGGTTGCATCTAAACAAGATGATAGAACATTTACCTTTGGTCATGAAATGTCTCTTACGGAAATTTTATTAGGATCCCGTTCTTGTACCTTTGCCAATTTTATTGACAAAAAGGGGGAGAATTAATTGTAGTTCATACTACAAAAACATATGGTTTTCGGATCATTATGTAAGGGGGAGTGGTTTCCATGTGAGATGGAGTTTTGACTAAGGGGGAGTGAAGTATCACCATAGTATTGTTGTTGAAGTTGTGATACAATTGGACTTTGACGTTGTGTAATAATACTATGACACTGTATAACAATGATTGAGAACTAATGTTTTTCTCATTGTTATAGCTACGGATTTTCAACAACGATGATACTAAACTTACAACCTTTGGGATCATTGGACTACTTGGAAGTGACGAAGATTTCGAGTATTTTTAAAGATTAGGCATGTGGTATAGGAGCTACAAAGTTTATTTATATAATTTTTGTATTTCATATGTATTAATAGTTTTGCCACTAAAATTGACAAAGGGGGGGATTGTTAGAGCACTGCTCGGTCAAACTCGCATGTTTGAGAGAGAGAAGAAGAAGAAGGAACGAGGGGTTAAAAGAAGAAATAATGAGGAGTTAGGTCAAAGGGGTGGAACCATTTTCATGCCCAAAATGGTTTAGCTTGACTTGGGCGGAAAAATAACATCTAGTGTTACTTGGCACGCAGTCGACTGGCACGCCTGAAACTACCGTCGTTGCTATTCGCAACAGAGTATGCGCGGTTGCGAAATTAGTAACAGAGAGCCGTCGTTGAGAAATTTTTGCAACAGAAATTAGCAACGGCAAATTAGCAACGACGCTAGTGTCGTTGCTAATCTGAGTTGCAAATTCCTTAAAATGGTGTAGTGGGATGTCGAAAAGGGGGTCGGATCCCATGTCCCCTCATTCGGTGTGCTCTCATGTCCCTTTAATAATATGTTGCCATGTGGCACTAAATTTCCATGCCATATAATTGTGGTTACATGATCTCTTTAATTTGGGAATAAAATACTCTCTTTATAGAATAAAGTCATTTCCAATCCAAAATCCAAACTTGTTTCTTCTTTTTTTTGTCCTTAGTGGTGTTCATCCTTCTATAAATCTTGTGATGATTCAGTGGCAGTAGATAAAACACAAGTAAAGACGAGCTTAACATTTAATTTTCATTCATCTTATCAAAATTCTAGTATATTTATATACAATTTTCCCCTTTTACACAATTTTTTATTTTTCAATCTGGATTTTTCATAGAATGGTGATTGTCAAAGTTATTTTCAACTTATCAAACCAAAAAAGAAAAGAAAAAGTTCTTTCCGAACGAATAGTGATTATGACCACCTTCATGTCCTACAAATAACTCTAATGTATGCGTTCATTGTTATATTTTAAAAAGTGTCGGTAGATGTAAATCCTCCATATATTAACCAATAAAGAATTTATATACGGTAGTGAATTTTAAATTTGCTAAACTTGGATGACTATTTGATACTAAAGATAAGCAAATTACTTTCGAAGAGCAATCGGAATACCAAGAGTACACAAAAAGATCTATTGAATTAATTTTTAATATGATTTATGTGTGATTTTTTTTTATTTCTTTTTGATCCGGTGAAAACTGTCTTGATTAATAAGGAGATAGATGTTTAGATTTCGTTCGGTAATGGCTTTATGCCATAAAAAGAAAATCTTTTATACATGGGAAGAAAATTGATGCCACATGGCAGCACACGACTGGAAAGACACGAGGGCACCCCCAATAAGGGGACATGGGATCCGAGCCCATCGAAAAGTAATCAGTTTTGTTTTTAGAGCATCTCCAATGCTAGAAGTCAAGGTCATCCTATGTGGAGGTCTAATTTATACCTTTTGGTTGTGGGTCACTTACTACATGACAAAATAAAAATAAAGATAACACCCTCTACTTAAATTTCATCTCCAATCCCAAGGGTCTTATCTAATACTTTTTATTTAAATTTAGAGACAAAATATGATGTGGACTTATGACCCAAGGTCATGAAGAAAGTCTTATTTAGACTTTCTCTTTTACCACCACTTTAGCCATGTCATCTTTTTCTTTGACCCTCACCTTTGCATTGAAGATGAAACTTTGGTAAGAAAGGTCTTAAATCCTAGGTGTCATACTAATTTAAGACCTTTAACCCTTGTATTGGAGATGCACTTATTTTGGATATGTTTGCGCCTCCTCGAACCGGGTTCTTAGCAGTTGGTATCCAAAGCCGCCACCGCTAAATGTCAATTGTTAGTGAAAAAGAACGACGTTATGGACAAACATCTACACGATCTCACTAGTCAGATGTCATCAATTGATTGTTAAGAGTGTTTGAGGAAAGAGGGTATGATGCATCATTATCTGTGTATACAGAATCAACTGTTAGAAATAAAACTGATGGAATCGGGAAATTAATATTTCCATACTTTCATGGAGCTGATCCTAGAGGTTGGATTTATAAAGCGAAACTACAATTCGAATTTTATGAAACACTACCATTATAACGAGTGAAAATTGCAGGTTTCCATATGGATGGTAAGGCTTTACAGTGGCATAAATTGATGAAATCAATTTAGCCTATACAATATTGTGTAGGGTTTTCAACTGTAGGGTTTTCAACTGCTTTGATGATTTGAAAGAAATCGTTATGCTGATCTAGCCGCATCACATGCATAACTACGTCATCATATGCATAACTACGTCAAACAGGTTCTCTAGCTGAATCCCGAGAAGATTTTAAAAGATTATCAAATATGGTATCAGCGTTATCTGAGGATGTTTTGATTAGTTGTTATATTTGGGGGTAGAAGTAGAGGTGTAAATTGGGACGGGCCAGCATGTTTATGGCATAACACATTAAAATTCGAGCACAACACATTAAAATTCGAGCACAGCACGGTACAACATGTGACCGGCCCAGAACGGGTACAACACGTTTGTTTAAAGTGTTGTGATGTGTCAGACAAATAGGCACGTCATCACAGTACAACACGTGGCATAGCACGGCACGCGAAGAAAGCACGCCACGTCATGCGTAAAATACTACACAATACATCACATTTGATGTATATTTCACAAAAGAATCATTGTTTTAGCCAATTTCTGACATTTCATTTTCGTTATACTAATTTATTTCTGTAATAATACATGTCATAACTAAAATATCTCAAAAGTATTTATTTTTGAAAACATAAAGTAAGTGTGCTAGCACGGCACAACACGTTTATTTTTATGGCACAACACAGCACGACGTGCCATTTAGCACAGCATAACACGTCTGAATCTCTAGCACATGCCAACACAGCACGCGACACCCTAAGCACGTGACTTCATGGGATGGGCTATGACGGGCCGGCACGTTTTACACCTCTAGGTAGAAGGACGAACTGCTAATAGAGGTACAATCATTTAACCTGTTAATCGCGCAATACCAACCACGACCTCTTCCTCTACAGGAAAATATCGGCGTTAATCTTTTCCTTCCTAATTCGGGATAATATCTCGTCTCATTTACATTTATTAGGAAGAGTATAATTTTTCTTTTTGGAAAGTTTACTCCACGGAAGCAAAAATGGAAACATATCAATTTTCCAAACCTTTGTGTGTTTTTGAATGATGAAATTTGGTTTTGGAAAGTTAATCAGATCCGAGGAGTGCGAAAATTAGTTGACTCACTAACTTAAGACAACTCCGTAAACTTTTATACATTATCCTAAAATATCCTTACCAATCTCAAGACCCCTTCACACATGTTAAAAAACACATCTCATTTTTATAGTCGTCTTCTTCTTTGGTTAAAAGACAAATCCCTAACTAATCACGGGGGTTCACTCTGGACAAAAACAATATCTCGGTAGTATTGTTGTTTCGTGGACATGTTAATTGGAAATGTGAGAATAGTCACAGCCAGGGTTGGGAGTTTTGACTTTAGCATACATGTTGAAATATTATTAAAAAAGATCATTACCATTTAGAAGCATTGGTGTTTATAGGATTAGTATTTGTACAAGCTTCATCGAACTTCTTCCTGCCCATTATGTGGAGCGATTCCCACGCCTCCATTACCATATGTATGTGTAGCTTGGAGATATGGTGCAAAGTTATTTCTTAATCCAACTCTGTGAGCTAATTTCATGTATAATAACATAAATCATGTTTTCCCTTCTTCTTATTATCATGTATGGCAACGGAGAAAAAAGTCTAATGTAAATTTCTACGGTTCCTGACTGTTATTTGAAGAAGGAGACGACATAGTCTTTTTATGACGACATGGAGTTTTAGTTGTTTTTAGACATGTGTGAGAAATTTGGGTAAAATTTGTGCACCTCCAAGGGTAATTTAGACCGAGTTAGAAATAAATATAGGATTGAGTCTAGTTAGCGAGTCAACCACGATTTTTGCACTCCTCAAATCACTTTTTACTTTCCCATTAACAATTTTTTTTTACTTTTTATGATACGACACGATAAGCCCACCCCTTGAGCGTATCTATCAAGCTGGAGTAGCTCTACCGTAAATCCAACCGCCACTCCATCAACAAGACTCTCTTAACTCTATTCATAGAGGAATTTGGTGATGGGAAATCCAACCTTCCCTAAATGGGAATCAACCGCCCTACTTCCCACCGCACTATGGACAAAAGTGGATACCTTAACCACGGTACTAGGTCGTTGATGGCAGGAAGAGACTGGAACGTAGCTGCTGGTTAAGTTTTTTTTTTTCTTTTGTATACCCAAATAAAAAAAAAAAAAAAAAAACTTTGAGAAGTAGAAAAGGGCAGAACAATAAGAAGTTGTGAAGTGAAGTGAATTGTGAGAGTTTTTCTTACCCACCACATTTATTTTTAATTTTTCTTGAGCCTTTTGTGATCACATTTGATTTTTATAGTTTGCAAGCAGTTTTCCATTCGAAATATGTATTCCAATTCCCCGATGATCCTCCAAGTATTTTTTTAATGATTAATGCAAAAAGAAGTAGTGATTCACAAGTTTGATCGGCAAAATTTATTAATCACTTTCATGTCATGCCAATTTACTTTTAGTACGTTGGAAAACAAAATTAATCACTTTCATGTCATGCCAATTTAATTTTAGTATGGTAGAAAACAAAAAGAAAGAGTAACTTTATCGAATATCTCAATATTAATTTTTTGAATATGTTATCTACAGATATCGGACATTTTATACTATTTCATACTTTATATAGTTATGGTTCTTAATGTAAGCATACAAAATAGGATGTTAGAGGAAATTGATCTCGTGAAATCTTACAAATTTCTTATTCAATTTATAAGGGGAAGATAGATTAATGGTCCAGCAATCGAAGATCTCTTCACCAATCTTAATCACCCCGTTCAGAATTCCGAATTCGACAAAGCTGTCAAAGTTGCAGATCAAGTTCTTGCAAATGACTTGGTGATGAAGATGCTTTAGAATGTAAGATTGTAGCTTTGATTAAAGATGATAATTTAGACATTGCATCGGGAAATGAATTTTATTAAATTAATAATCTTTTTTCTTTTTTTTTTTTTGAAAACCAGAAACAAAGAACCAACTAGTCAAACAAGCATGAGGCTTGTTGAACATTGTTTTTTACAAAAGCATTTGTGTCATGAAATAGCGCTCTAAACTCATAGTTCGAGTAGTTTGAGTTGAAGTTTGAGGCTATTTCTTGCAGCTTTGGCAACCAATCCTGCCTTAGGGAAATACATTCAAAAGTACAAAAATAGGAAATATAATCTATATATTCATCAATCAGATTGTTGTTGCATCTCAATTGATGGTTCTCCCATTTCTGCTTCAGTTCTTTCATGAGCTTGGTGTTGTCCAACTGGATTGTGCAGGTCCTCTCCTTTTTTTGTTGTGCCCATTTGATGATTGCTAAGACCCCTAGTGTTTCGGCTTCCTTCTTCAAGTCTACTCTGCATGTGAGTAGTCTGGTCCCTTCAGTATGTAGTTGTTCACCTGCATCTAGAATCAGAACAAGATAACGATGTTGTTGTAAGTTATAGTCGCCAAATACCACAGTTGTTTCCTTGAAATGCATTTTTTTGTTTGCATCATTTGCACTTGGTTTGATGTCGGGTTTCTGTTGAGTATGAGTTGTGGTTGAAGAGTTGTATTTTGGGTGAGATTGTTTTTGATCTGGTGGATAGTTGTTTCGGGTTTTATTTACACTTCTTGTAGACTCCTATCACACCTATGTTTCCATATATACCAGCATATTGTTGCTTCTCTTCTTCGTTTATATATTCCTTCACTCTTTGCATCTCCCGCGTTTGCAATCCAATCATGTATCCATTCTATGATAGTGTTGTCAGCTCTACTTGGTCCTCTACATCCTAAACCAAACCTAACATCCCTACTATAAGAATAGTGAAGAAGCAGGTGAGATAACGTTTCAGCCTCTATTCCACAGAGGCTACATAAAGACGACATATTTGGCATTCTAGTGTGAAGCCAAGATGAGTTTGATTTTATTTTTTCAATACTCAAAGGTGATATGCCTTTAAAATATTTTTCATCCATCACCTTAGCCCAAAGTTGATCACCATTTTTCATCATTCTCCACACTGTTTTTGTAATCAAAGCTTTATTAAAACACTCAAAGTTTTTAAAACCTAGTCCTCTTGCTTCCTTTGGGATACAAAAATTTACCTATTTTTTGAGACACATTCCCCTTCCATCCTCTCTAGTATGACCCCACCAAAAAGCCCTATTTCGCCTATCCATCTTTTTAGAAATAGTTTTGGGTATAACAAAACATGTCATTTGGTACGTAGCTAACGAATCAGCCACATGTTTGATCATAACACCTTTTCCAGCTCCAGATAGAAGTTTTCCTGACCAACCGGCCAGCCTATTTTTGTGCTTTTCAGCTAAGGAAGCAAAACAAAGAATTTTAGATCTATGATTAAAGAGAGGTACTCCCAGATATTTGTCCTCCATTTTTATTCTGCCCACCTTGAGGATGTCAATAATTTCTCTCGCCTTTCGGTTAAAAACTGTTTTACTAAAGAAAATTATGTATTTGTCATAGTTTATTAATTGTCCAGATCCTGCACTAAACATTTTAAGGATTTTCAGAAGTCCTTTTGCCTCTTTCTTGCTAGCTCTCATAAAAATTAAACAATCATCGGCAAACAAAAGGTGGGAGATTGTGAAAGAGTTTTTAGTGAAATTGACCCTTTTTATCCATTTTTTATTTTCAGCTTGAATGAGAACTCTGGAGAGACTCTCCATACAGATTATGAAGAGATATGGGGACAGCGGGTCTCCTTGACGGATTCCACGAGAAGGGTTGAAAAAACCGGTAGGAGAGCCATTTATTCGGACAACACTTGTTGTAGTGCCAACACATTGCATGATAAGACCAATCCACTCCTTACAGAAACCTAATTTTTCTAGAACACGTTCTAGAAAAAACCCCTCCACTCTGTCAAAATCCTTTGACATGTCAATTTTTAATCCCATATACCCTTTTTTGGTTTTCTTAGTTCTCATCGTGTGTATAACTTCATGCACTATTACAATGTTATCCGTTATTTGCCTACCAGGGAAAAAAGCCGATTGATAAGGAGAGATGAATTTATCAAGGAAAAGCTTTATTCTGTTTGAAAGGATTTTCGATATTATTTTGTATATAGTGTTACACAGAGATATGGGACTGAAATTCGCGGGTGTCTCCGGCGAGTCTTTTTTTGGTATCAGGTTAATAAAAGTTGCATTTATCTCTTTTTGTTTTTTGCTCAATAATATGAATTTTATTAAACCAAATAGATTACAAAAGAGTCCAAAAATAACAAAAGAAAAGAAAAAAATCACAAGAAAACCTCCATGTATGGAGTTACAAGATCACACAACTAACATAACCTATAGTAAGGTTGGTTTTCATGCTCAAGGGTATGAATAAAAGGTGGTTTCTGTGTAAAAATTATCACTTCACCTCTTGCCATATTTTCTCATTCCTTTGCCATAGAATCTGCAGAGAAGTTTACTTCTCTAAAGCTATGAATGAATTCCCATTGCTGGAGTGATGCAGTTATTTTGTTCCATCTTGTAATGGCAAACCAAGGAATCTTCCCTGAGATGAAAGATGTTATTACTGCCTTAGAGTCTATTCTGAAAATGACATTCAACTTGCCATGCTTAACAGCCCATTCACCTGCACACAACAAAGCCATAACCTCTGCATAAAAATTAGTAGCTACTCCAAGACCTCCAGCAACTTCCACTATACAACCACCTCCTGAGTTTCTCCCCACAAAACCATATCCTGAATTTCCATGGTTTCCTTTGGAGGCACCATCACAACAGAGTAGAGTTTGATATCCCAAAGGAAAGTGGAAGTATATTTCATGTATTCTAGTAGAGTTAGTTTTTATACAGCACATATTAAAAAATTCAGTATCTGTAAGTCATATGTTGAATTCCACAACTTCCCTTTCATCCTTATTTCATTCTCAGCAGTGAGCTTTAGTATTCTTGACTTGAGGGACTGAACATTAAAAGATGCATTCTCACACACTTATTTCTCAAGAACAAGATTTCTCTAATGGTAATGAAGGAAGCTGTTAATGAAATTTCTTTAACTGCATGGCTTTTATGCTTAGGATAACTGAAAACTTCCTCAAAATATTTTGGGTTTTTAAAACAGAACATATCACCTAGCCATCCTTATTTCATTTATCTCTTTTAGGAAATGTTTCGATTGGAAGAATTGATGAATCACTTTTGTTATATCCTCTCCAATAAGGTACCAATTTGTTTGCTAGAAACCTGCTGGGAAACCATCAGGGCTCGGAGATTTATCCGGGTGCATATAAAAAACCACTAATTTGATTTCTAATTCAGATGGATGGTTTAGGAGTTTTGCATTGTTGGCAGCAGAGATACTATTTGGGATTAGATTTAGGATTTGGTCTTAAATAATCAGGTTTGTGGTGGAAGCCATATTCTTAAAATGGGTGTAAAAGTTAGCCTCAATATCTTCTCTTTGATGACACCATTCTCCATTTTGGTTTTTGATAGCTTCAATCCTAAATTTCTTTGCCTTGTATTTATCAGCCGAGTGAAAAAATCCAGTATTTTTGTCTCCTAAATTTAGGTTGTTATCAATGGCTTTTATTTTCCAGAAAGCCTCCTCGAAATTGTAGCATCTATCCAAATCTTCATTAATTAAACGAACTCTAGTACTATTTTCAGGAAGTTTAAGAGTGTTTTTAGCATGTTCAAGAGTTTTATTTATATTTTTGATATTTTGTTGAATATTTCCAAAATACTCCCTATTCCAAAATTTTATGAGCTTTTTTAACATTTTTTAGTTTAGAAACAAATTTGTAGGCATGTGAGCCTATTATTTCTAAATCCCAAGCTTCTTATACAACCTTAAAGCACGTTGGATCTTGTAAATAGATACCAAAAAACTTAAAAGGCTTTGCGACATCCTTCCAAAAAGGCGACGTTTTTAGAAGAATAAGGCTGTGGTCGGACCCTACAGGTGGCAGATGGTAAACCACAGCACGTGGGAAAAGGTCAAACCATTCCGGGTTTGAGAAAACACGGTCCAGTCTGGCCTTTATGAAGTGTTTTCCTTCTCTCTTATTTGACCAGGTAAATTCGTACCCGACAAAACCCATATCCAAAAGACCGGCCTCATCTATTAGTTAAGTAAAAAATAGATTTTCTTCAGAGATTTTCATCTTTCCTCCCTTCTTCTCCGACTCCGATAGCACAAAATTTAGATCGCCAATGACCATCCATGGCAGTTCTACCGTAGCAGCTAAATTTTTGAAATAGTTCCAACTCAGATGTTTCCTAATTTTATAGGGACAAACATAAACCGCAGACATTAACCTCTCTAAATTCCTAGCTTTATTTGTGACCACCACATCAATTTGGTTTTCAGTAGAATTTAATAATTGTATCGAGATCTTAGAAGACCAAGCTAATACAAGTACCCCTGCAGTGCCTATCACCCCTGTTGGTTCTACAACAATCATCTCCAGGTAATTTAGTTTTTTTTATCAAGGGTTTGATATAGGCTGAAGAATGTTTAGTTTCTTGTAAAAAAAGGATATCAGGGTTTTGGGTTTTAATTAGGTTTTGAAAGTGTAACATGGTTTTGTTATTCAGCCCTTGACAGTTCCAGGCGACAATATTGAGTGACATGATTTTACAATTTATTTCAAGAAACCCTAGAAATTTAATTGAAATTGAAATTGCAGTTATGATTGTAATTGAGAAATCATAATGAAAGAATTGATTTAGAGTTACCTGGTTTTCCTCCAAATTAATCCCATTTTTGGTTGAGCTAGCAGCATTTTGTCATGTGATGAGATTCACATCTCCCACCCATTTTTCATCTATGGGTTTGTTGCATTTCTTTGGGACATTCAGCTGAGGTAGTTCAGAGCTTAACTCCAATTTCTATCAATTGTTGCAGGTGCAGGACAAGCCACACTAGAATGAGGGGTATCTTTTGGTAGTGATGTTGAGGTTTGAGGTGATAAAGAGGATGTGAATAAGGTTGGGAAAGTGGAGGTTGATGGTGTTGTATTTGTTCTGTGTGCTACCACCTTTGTGAAATGGGTATGATCTGATTTGTTAGGTATTGCACTTTTCTCTGTGTTTAGTGTGTCCTCATTATTGTGTTCTTGTTCAGTCCCATTTTTGTTTTTGTTGTAGAGTTGGTATGGCAGCTTAATATTTGGACTTGGAACCAAATCCAATTTATGTATCTTAGCCCTCTGTCTTCTCTGTCTTTTGTCAGTTAAATAGAGCATAGCTTTCATGAGTTCCTTCTCATAGTTTGTCTTTAGCATTTTCTTTCCTAGTTTCACACTTGATTTCTTTTTCCTCCCAGCAGAATTCTTTCTCCCTTCAATGTGTTGTATTTTGCTCTGCCATTCTTTACTTTCAGTTTTAGTAGCTAGTCTTGAAATTTTTACTTGCAAATCATCTTTATAAGGTTGAAAATCATACTTTTTGTTTCCCAACTCTTCATCTACAATTAAAGTTATCTTTCCTTTCATGCCACTGCAAAACACCTTCCCCTTGTTTACTGATGTGACCTTTTCTTTCTCTTTTCTTTGAGCTTGGAAATGAGTTTCTGTTGCTTCAATTCCTCTCACCCTTGTTATTTTCACCCTTCTAGTTGATCTAGTAAGTTTCTTGAAACTCTCAAAACCTGGAGGGGGCTCTGTGAAACATGTTGGATCAATAACTTGGAGTGCATATGTTGTGTTAGTGGAGAAATTCACCATTTCTGGTGGGCCATGATTGAATCTGAAACTACTAGCCTTTCTTTCCCTTTTTCTGAATTCTCTTCCATTGCCAAGACCTGTTCTTTGTAGCTTGTGAGATGGTGACATTTCTTCCCCTTCAGACAAATGTCTCTTTGAGTGTACATCTTCTGATTCCACTAGAGTTTCTTTGAATTGAATTCCCAGTTGAAAGCTTGGTATTGCCTTTGTAATTGGTAGTTGAACATCTTCCATTGTTGCATATGTATCTTCCTGTTTGCCATTTTTTGTACTTCCTTCTCCTGTCAGAGTCATCTGATTATTCATTTTCAAGAATGGGACTGTTGCATTGTAAGTAGCCTTTGGGATATGTTGCATTTGTTCATCCACAAAATTTTCATCGGCCTCTTTTTCCTCCAAATCTCCCATTATAGTGTCTTCTATAGGTTGTTTTGATTTTTTTGAAGCTGAGCATGTCTTCTTTGAGTGAGCAATGATTCTACAATGCTTGCAGAAACCTTTTGGTAATTTTTCGAAGAAGAGTTTTATTATGAATGGTTCCTTGTTTCCCATTGTAACTGGTATATGATCCCACAATTTGTTATTGATGTTTATTTCAACTAGCACTCTAGGGCATGAGAGAGTGTTTAGGATTTTTGAAGGCTTTGCCACCATAAGGCAAGGTTCCATGGAGTTTTCTATGTTAAATGGGATATTTCCACTTTTACATTCTGGGGGAAGATCTATGAGTTTTGCCCACATGGGTATAATATCCATATTGACAGATGCAGGAGCCACACCAAATATATATTGTTGAACCATTATTACAAATGGTCCAATACCCCAGAGATTTTTGGAAAGAGCATTTTAGTTGCAGGAAATCCTACACTACACCCTTGTTAAGATTTCACAATAATCAACTCATACTTGAAGATTAAAAACGACCCTTTATCATTTAATTCTCAGAAATGTTTACAGAAGTGGGAGAAATCAATAATACAACTATTCTATTGAAGTTTCTCTCTCCTCAAGACTTTCTCAACTCTCAAAAAATACATCATCCCTTTCTAAATCTATTGGAACCCTTTATATAGGAAATTGCATAATGGATGACAGCTAAGTTTTCCTTTTACTTCGGATTTATTCGGCAATCTTATCACGATAGTTATAATGTTGAATCTCGCAAGCGTTGTAACCATCGCAGGATAAACATGCACTCCTCATGTTTCTTCAATCTTCAGCTATTGCGTCATTCTTTGAATCATTCTTTAAGTATCTTTATGACGCTCGCAAAGTGTCGTTGAGGAACTCGCGGTAATGCTCGTAGTAGTGTTGTTAATCGCTCTAGGATAATGTCGTAGCGATATTCTGGTCCTACATCTTGCCTCTTCTCATGTCTTCTTCGCAAAGTGTAGAGGATATGAGAATGTCCAACTCTTCATAGTGCTCGCAACTTCCTTTCTTTCCATATTTTATCCTCGAAAAAACTCCGAGAATTTAGCTTAACCGCCTACACGTGTCGTAAATTCTTCTTTTTTACTGACACGTATCTACTTCAACAGGTCATCTCCTTTTGACTATAAAAGGTATAATTTGGTTACAGAACTAATTTTCTTCTTCGTCCCTTTGTCTTTTCATTTTTCCGTCTGCAAATTTTCTTCTTCTTCATATTCACCTGCTACTGCTTTAATGGAATCTTCAAAGTATGTGTTTTTATGATATTACTAAATTCCATTTTGCTTACTTGAATAATGTTTACTCATACTTCACTAATCTTTTCTATTTGATTCTTCATAATTCCCATATTATGTTTTTTTTTCTCTACAGTGGAACTAACGCCCAACCTGTAATCCAAAAACCTAGTCTTCATAAGAAACATGTTGAAAAGAAAAGGAATCCCGCGGGTCATAAGGTTGTAAGAAATATTTTTTTTCTTCTTAATAAACAATATTGTTGCCTCTGTTTCTTATCTAAGTTATTACTCGCAGGATGACGAGAATATCGCTAGACCTCGCAAACGATCTCGCCAAGTTAAAATTCTTGAAGTTGATATTATCATTCCTAAATTAACATCTGCGAGAGTGATTCCAACAACTTTGCAAGTGTAACCTCCTTCTTCTGTCTGCAAGAACATCGCCGCCAACATCCCTATTTCCACTGACCCTTTGACAGATGAAGTTCCTAAAGTTACTGTTAATGAAATTCCCTCCAGCCCTTTATTACCTTCAGATGTTACCTTTCCAAACACTCCTCCTTATGATGATGCAACCATTTCAAATAATTCAAATCTCCAACTCTCCATCATTATCACTTCACCTTCTGCACCTCTTCCCTCATCCAAAGAAATACCAGTAAAGGTTGATGCTGCTTTTGAAGTTTTATCTAACATTTTAGATGATGCTAGAAAATCATCTACTGATCCTTTTAAACATGTTATTTGCGATACTTTAATCAAATACTTTGGTCCTGACCACACCGTCTTGCGATCTTCTTTAGAAAATGAAGTTGAAGCTCTAAAGAGAGACCTCCAAGCCAAAACTTCAGAATGTGATACTCTTAATCATAAGCTTCGCAACTCTTCACTTGATTGAGAGAATCTTCGCAGAAAAAATAATGAGCTGAAAGGTATAATTTTCCTGCCTCTGTCTTTTTGTTTTTCTATTCTAGCAAGTTTTCACCTTCCCTATACCTAAGCTTCTTTCTTAAATTCTTGGCTTGTATATTTAGTTTTAAATCAGAATCGATTCATTGAGAGACTTAAATTTGAGTATATCGCTGAAGAAGCTTGTGTTGAAAGAGATTCTTGGATGGACCAGTTTAATAGATTAGATAATCTCTACACATACTCAATCGATCAAATAGATAATCTTACTAATGAGAATAATCAATTATTGCAAAGCCAAAATTTATTAAGTAGCGAGGTTACTCGCCTCTCATATTTGTTAATCAAGGCTAATTTGGCGATGGAATCTTTATCAGACGAAAATAGAACTTTATCCCAAGAAAAACATAAGTTTCAAGCTTGATGGCTGTTTCCTCGCAACAATTAAGTAATCTTCAAAGAATATGTGATGATCAAGAGCAATCACTTCGTTCTCTTAAGAATGAGCTCAAGGAAGTAACTGAATCATCTTCTGCTGAGAAGGGTAAACTTATCAAGGGTAGACTAACTTTTAGTTTAAAGGCCAGCAAGCTTCAAGACCAGTATTCCCAATTAGAAGAATCTTATTCTTTACTCGCAAAGGAAAACTCATATCTCCTTTCCAAAGAAGAAAATATAAAATCTCGCCTGAAGGGTATAGTTGGGGATAAATTTGACGATGCCATGAATCAATGGGAGAATTGTTGCTTATCATTAATTCAAAATTTAACTTCACAGAAAGAAGGTAGTCATTTTGACTATCTTGACTATTAATTTTTCTATTTAATTTCTCCATTATACCTCTTTGTGAAGTCTTCATCTGAATATTTTCTTGTCATTTTTGTTTCTCGCTGAATCTGAAAGAAGCCTTCACTCTACCATTTCTGATTTGACCGATAAATTGGATAAAGTTCACAAAGAAAACAGGATTCTCATTTCTGATCTTGTAAAATATCGCAACCAGGCAAAGAGAAGATATGATTATCTCGAATACTTCAAGAATATAGAGATTAGAAATCGTGACAAAGGTTTCCTTCGCAAGGTTCACCTTAGCGCTTAAGTCCTTGTGAATGATATTCTAATATCTCAGTATCTTCCCCCTGTATCTGTTCCTCCTATAGAATTAGATGATGATGAAGATCCTCTTCCTAAGGATAAGGATCTATAATTTTCAAGTGGAGAAGAAGATATTCCTCAAGAAGACCCAATAGAAGAAGAAGAAGAAGAAGAATCTCGAATATACCGTAATGAAAAGAACGTTGGTGAAGCTAATAACACTAGCAAAGAGAATGAATCTGGCGAGACCAACGCTGAAGCTTGAATTTTATTTTGTTTTCTTTTTTTTTCGTTCTTTTTCGAGCAATGTACCTTTATGCAACTTTGGAATTCAACCTTTATTTTGAATACTCTCAAGGAAGATAATGATGGGTAGTTTCGTACGCCCCGGGCACCCTTGACTCAACTGTGTACCTCAGTGCCTTGGTCATACTCTGCACTCCTTAGAAGAGATACTCGGTCGTCCAACCAGGGTATAACCTTATATAGTTGTAAATCCAAGGCCTCTCTTCTGGATAGGTTTTCTTTAACCCCAACATCTATATGACTCAGGTTCCAGCAGCGGTGTAACCTTATCCATGAGTCATGTAAAGAGATACCCCATCATATGACGTACTTTAGGTCTTACATTTTCCTCTTGCAAGATTGTACCCGCGAACTAAGGTGTACGCCATAAAGGTTCGTCCCATTCTTTTAATCTCTGCGAAATTTTATTCGCTTTTCTTGCGATAGTATCGCATCTCTAACTTGCTTTGTTATTAAAAGAATCTCGCAGCTGTAATAGAGAAAGATTTTTTTTTTTTAATCTGTTTCATCATATACCATACCTGCATCTCCAATCTCGCAGAATTTATCACTGATAATATCTTTTCAGAAATAATCTATTCCATGGTCTATCTAATCTTTGACCAACATCTCTCCCTTCAGGGTCCATTAGTTTGTATGCCCCAGTTCCAACTATCTCTTTAATGATGTAAGGTCCATCCCATCTTCTCGCCAATTTTCCACCATTTTCTCGCTGATAACTTGGTGTTTTTCACAGCAATAAATCACCTGGTTCGAATTCACGTTTTTTAACACGTTTGTTGTACTCGCGGCTAATCTTCGCTGATAATTTTCCATATGTTGCAAGGCCTTTTCTCTCTTCTCTTCCAATTCATCTAATTTATTCATAATCACACCAGCACTTAGATTTCTTTCCCAAGCTTCTCTTTTTGTTTTGGGAATAGTAACTTCTGTTGGTAACACAGCTTCAACTCCATATGTCAAACAAAAAGGTGACATTCCAGTAGCTTCTCTTTTAGTTGTATTATAAGCCTATATTGCATTATGCACTTGCTCGCACCATGTCTTGTGGTATCCTTCTAACTTATTTTTTAAGATATCTGCGATTGTTTTATTAGTTTCCTCAGCCTGACGATTTGCTTGTGGGTATAAAGGAGTAAATTTCCACATCTTATCTTAAATGCATTGAGTAGCAACTCTATATTATGCCCTTCAAATTGTTTTCCATTATCAGACACCAATTGCGTTGGAATCCCAAATATGCAAATTATATTTTCAAATATGAATGTAAAAATATATTTATCGCAGATATGTTGTACTGCCTTTACTTCTCCCCATTTTGTGAAATAATCTGTTGCGACAATTAGGTATCTTCTTTGTCCAGAACCAGGTACAAATGGTCCCACAATATCTAACCCCCATTTCCCAAAGGGCCACGCACTTTTTGAAGATGATAATGGTGTTCCTGGTGCATGTATTTTCTTTCCATATTGCTGACAATCTTCACAACGCCTTGAAAGTTGTTTCGCATCCTCATGCATATATGGCCAGTAATAGCCTTGCATTTTTGTTCTATATACCAAAGATCTCCCCCCACTATGATTACCAGCATCACCACTGTGCACCATCTTTAACACCTTTTGTCCTTCTTCCCTCGTCAAGCATCTTATCGATGGTCCACTAAAAGATCTACGATATAATACTACATCTCTTAACTCATAATTGGTTGCCCTACTTTTCAATTTATGTGCTTCTAATCTATTTCTTGGAGTTTCTCCTCTCACCAAGTATGTATGAAGTTCTTCTCTCCAATCAGTAATATTACTTTTTGGCTCTTCCTCGCCAGCTTCTACCATCATCACATATGTTTCTTCTTCCTCCTTGTTTATCGAAGGTAATAAAAGTGTTTGAATTTTTATGCATCTCGCAGCTGGATTTGTCATCATACTTGATATAAAAGCAAAAGCATCTGCGAGTCTATTATTTTTTCTTGATATATGCCTCCATCTTATTTTTGGAATTCTCGCAGACAATTCTTCAACCAGTTTGTTGTATTTCTTCAGGATGGCTCATTTGTTGTGTATTCTCCTTTTATCTGGCGAATAACCAATTGCGAATCGCTAGTAATTCTTGCATTTTCTAACTTCATTTCTATTGCGAATTTAAGAGCATGAATCACAACTTCATATTCTGTCTCATTATTAGTAGATGCAAATTCCAATCTAAACGAAAAAGCCATTTTGTCTCCTTTTGGCGAGATAAAAACAACTCCAACTCCATTACCTTCTCCATTTGATGATCCATCCACTAATATCTCCTGTCTGTTATGTTATGTTAATAGTTCTTTTGGGTCTCCATGTTCTTCTTCTATATCCATCATTTCTTCCACAGCTTCATCATCTTCTAAAGGAAATTCAGCTAATAAATCTGCTATAACTTGTGACTTTGGCGAAGATAAAATGTCATATTTAATATCAAAGTGTCCTACTTGTGCATTCCATCTTTCAACTCTGCCTGATATTTTTGAATTCTTCATTACTGACTCAATTGGCACTCTTGTTAATACTTTTACTTTATGTGCTTGAAAGTAGATGCAAAGTTTAAATATTGCATGAACCAATGCTAGAATTAACTTTTCAATCTTTGAATAATTTTTCTGCAGAATTAAATGTTTTGCTGATATAATAAATTGGCTTCTCTACCCCTGCATCTACTCGCAAAGAATATCGCACTTAGCGCGTCTTGTGATTATTGCGAGATAAATCAATAGTTCTTCTCCTGGCTCTGCTTTCTGTAAAATAGATATGTTTGTTAAATGTTCTTTAATTCCTTGAAAAGCCTTTTCACATTTATCCGTCCACTTGCATTTTGTTCCCTTCTTGAGTATATCTAAAAAATGTTTGCACTTGTCTGAGGATTGCGAGATGAATCTTCCTAGCGAGGATAAGAGTCCATTCAATTTTTGCACATCTTTTACTGTTGCAGGCGTTGGCATGCCACGAATTTCTTGTATCTTTTCTGGATCAACTTGTATTCCTTCTTTTGACACAATATACCCCAAAAGTTTTCCTGAAGTTACTCCAAAAGTACATTTATCAGGATTCATCTTGATGTTAAAATGTCGCATTTGATCGAAAATCTCTTTTAAATCCTGTACATGGTCTTTAGCTTCTTTACTTTTGATCATCATATCATCCACATACACCTCTAATGTTTTGTGTATCCACCTCGCAAACACCTTCTCCACCATTCTTTGATATGTTGCACCAGCATTTCACAAGCCAAAGGGCATCTTTGTATAGCAATATAACCCTCTTGGAGCAAAAAATGCGGTGTGTTCTTGATCTTCTTCAGCGAGAGGGATTTGATTATATCCTTTATATCCATCCAACGACGATATTCTTGCATTTCCCGCTGCTGACTCAACCATTTGTGGAATATCTGGTAATGGAAAACTATCTTTAGGACAAGCTTTGTTTAAATCAGTAAAGTCTATGCAAATTCTTATCCCCTTGTTCTTCTTTGGGACCACCACCATATTTGCAATCCATTCTGGATATTTTTCTTGCCTTATAATTCCTGCGTCATGCATTTTCTGTAACTCTTCTTCTAGTTGGGAATGATATGTTGTTACAATCTTTCTTATTCTTTGTTTAAATGGTCTTGCTTCTTTATTAATTTATAGTTTATGACACGCTACCAATGGATCTATGCATGGCATCTCATCCATGTTCCATGCAAAGATGTCTTTATACTCTCGCAAAAGATTTATGGTTCTGTCTTCTTCATCCGCATCCATTTTAGTTCCAATTTTCAGCAACTTAGGTTCTTCTTTACTTCCAACATTCACTTCCTTGGTTGGTTCTGTTGCGATGTAACTGGCTTCAGGTTCTCCCATTGGTGTTGGTGTCTTCATTGTTTTCGCAGATCCATCTCCTTCTTGCGAGTTTTCGCTGGGTATCCCTTTTCCTTCTTTTGCTCTTATCAGATAAACTTTAAATTCTTCTTCTTTCTTTGTTTCTCTAGCCACTTTTTTGCGAGCTTTTCGCAGCTTTGGACGTTCTTCATAATTTCGTACTTCGATTTGATAGCACATCTTTGCAAGATCTTTATCTCCTCTAATTTCTCCAACTCCACTGGGCATAGGAAATTTAATGCATTGATGCAATGTTGATGCTACAGCCTTGATTTCATGTATCCATGGTCTTCCCAATATCATGTTGTACGGTGATTTCACGTCTACCACACATAATGTTACTTGTGTTTCAATTTCTCCTAGCGGAATTCGTACCACTATTTCGCCTTTAGGTTTTGTTAAAGACTTTCCAAAGCCATGAATATGATATGTTGAACATGACATTTCTTCATCTTTGTATCCCATTTTCTTAAAAGCATGATAAAATTTATATCCACAGAACTTCCTGCGTCTACCAAAATTCTATTTACGGCCCACTCTTCCGCAGATTTTATTGATTTTCTCCTTCCCATTGGTATAGTGGATACCGTGACTACCAAAGGAGATGTGTGATTTAAATTTTATTCAGGTATTTATGCTGCTGTAAACTTGATCTCCTGCTTTTCCCAATCTCTTAATGATGATATTTTCTCCACCGTCATAATTTTCCTTCCTTCACAATCCCGTTTATGTATCTTTCCATTAATGTTTTCATGAAATTTATCAATCATTGTTTTCGTTACCATATCACACTCCAATTTCCTACAATTATCTTTTGTTCTAATCATTTTTCCTTCAACTATTTCACCGATTTGTTTAATTATCTTCTTGATCTTGAACAATTTCCATCTTGTTCTTCGCCTTTTCTATGATTTTTGTTAATTCAGTCCCTGCTTCGGGCGCCAAAATGTAGTTGCAGGAAATCCTACACTACACCCTTGTTAAGATTTCACAATAATCAACTCATACTTGAAGATTAAAAACGACTCTTTATCATTTAATTCTCAGAAATGTTTACAGAAGTGGGAGAAATCAAGAATACAACTATTCTCTTGAAGTTTATCTCTCCTCAAGACTTTCTCAACTCTCAAAAAATACATCATCCCTTTCTGAATCTATTGGAACCCTTTATATAGGAAATTACATAATGGATGACAGCTAAGTTTTCCTTTTACTTCGGATTTATTCGGCGATCTTATCGCGATAGTTATAATGTTGAATCTCGCAAGCGTTGTAACCATCGCAGGATAAACATGCTCTCCTCATGTTTCTTCAATCGTCAGCTATTGCGTCATTCTTTGAATCATTCTTTAAGTATCTTTATGACGCTCCCAAAGTGTCGTTGAGGAACTCGCGGTAATGCTCGTAGTAGTGTTGTTAATCGCGCTAGGATAATGTCGTAGCGATATTCTGGTCCTACAAGCATAGAGTACATGAGCTCTGGATTGTAATTTAAACACAAAAATGTTTCTTTCTTTTTCTCTAAAAACTAGAGTGCCTTCTGGTAAGTAGTCTAGTTGCCAGGATTTTTGTGCTATCACTTCCGCTCTATCTTTATGTAACTTGAAATCACAGTTGGTCTTTTTTATAATTTGCAGATTAGCTTGGGCTATGCTTTCTTCCACTTCTTCTTCTTTCATGTGAAAAGTTTTGTTGATATCCAAATTTTTGAGCATAGTTTCTGTTTGTTCAGTATTATTCATGGTGAAGAGATGTGTGGGAAACTTCAGGCACTTTGGAGGTAACTTTGATATGAGTTTTTTGATCTATTTACACCATGAAACAGCCAACATTGTTACCAGTGTGATGCACCAGAGCCAGAAAAGCCAGTTTAAACCTCTGTTGACTGAAATTGAATGAGGTTTGTACATGGAGACAGTGTCATACCATATATTGACCATATTAGTCAGACCCAGGCACGTCGTATTAACCACAAGCAACAAAAAAGAAAGTACAGCAGGTGGTTGAGAGATTACGAGACACCCGGGCGAAGAATTAGAATTTGAATGGTATTACTTCAATGTCAAACTGGTTGAGAGGGTGAAAGGTCAAGGGACAAGAATGCACTCTTGGAAAAGGTGGTAGATACGCACTTAAATAAGGGGTGGTAAAAGATACGCAGGCCAAAAGATTGTTGTAATGGTGGTTGGCACTAAATTGTTCAATTATGCTACTCCTGCTACTGTAGGCTTCAAAAGAACACAGATTGAAGGGATTTGATTTTTGAGAACAAAAGATTGTTTGAGTTTGGTTGTTTTTTTTTTTTTTTTTGATAGAAACTGGAGAAGCATGAACTACTTCAGGTGAATATCCTGCAAAAAGCAAAATATTAGCACAAATGAAAGGGTAGGAAATACCTTTGTAAACCGATACCACTAGCTCAGGGGAGTTGGAGGAAACCAGATGAAAATTACTTTGCACGCATTTCAAGTAAAAGATGAACTTTTTTGATTTGTTTGATAGATTTGTATAATCATTTACGGTGTTTGATCTACACTGATTTGATTGGATCAAAAAAAAAAAAAAACTTTTATTGAATGGCAAGGACAGAAACAACAACCATTTTATAGAATCCTATTTTTGTGGCTACAAACAGATGGGTTTTTGGAGGCTATATTGGGTCATGAAATAACAACCCATACCACTCCTTATCCATCATTTTTTGTAATATCTAATCTACCCTAAATTTGATTAGTGCTAATTAACTTGATTAACTAACTAATCAGTCTTAGTAAATCAATTAGACTAATAAAAACCTTAATGTTTTGAAAATCAAAACATGAATTTTTTGAGTTTTGAGAAGGAAAAATGGTGATTTTGGTGAAATTGTTTTGAAGAAAAATGATGAAACCATTCATCACAAAACTCAATATAACCTTATAATCAACTCCCAACATCAATTTCATCAATTCAAATCCGTCAAAAATCTGAAAAAATATGGAATTTGATTTTGTTACGGCCGGGAAATTGTGTCGACCCAGCGGTAATTAAACAATTACGGTTTGGATTTGATGAATTCCCAGCCGTAAACACAAATAACGGATAGGAAGTTAAGAACTTCTAGCTGTCATTTAACGAGAATCTCCTGAATCTGTTTTACGGCTGGGAATTCTTATATTTCCCGTCCGTAATTGAGTCTGTAAGCTGAGAAATTTTGATTTTCAAAATGAATACATACTACGATTGAAAATTAGTAATACTTTAATTAATTAGGCCACAATAAAACCCATTACATACTTAATAAATCCCCGTTACAAAGTTGGTTTTAATAACAACCCTTTCTATGTATTAAGAAGTCTTTGATGATGGCGAATTGAGCTTCCAAGTTGAAATCATAACCTTTCCATTTTCTCCATTACTTCTTAGCTTGAGCCGCAACTTCTCTGTCAGTCTCACCTCTAAGTCAAAGTTGGTTGCACATACGACGTAAAGCCATATATTCTTCCACTTTTTTGCGTATGTATGAAAATTGAAGATATAATTCAACCCCGTCGTGGTTGTTAGTGTTACTGTTTCAGTACAAAAATTCTCAAAAATATTACTCCAATACGATTGACTTGTTAAACCACCTTTCCTTCGTTTTTCTCCTCTCTTTGGATAGCATAGTACAAATTTTTTGCAAAGAGATAAGTCTTCTTCCAAAGTAAAGTTGGGTTTATCCTTTGAGTACATTGCATTGAGTTTGTAGGAGTTTTAGTGGAGATTATTAGTGTAGAAGGTGTGAATTTGATTTGGAGTGGGTGGTTATATGGAGATGGGAGTTATTCCGAGTTTAAATAAGAGGTTGAACAACTAGAACCTTCTATATATATTTTTTTTTAAATTCAAAAAACTAGCCGATATGATGTGGTATTCATAATATATGTATTTACGGCTTGGAAATTGTAGGAGATACCCAGCCGTTATTCTATCTAAATTACAGGATATGTGTTGTGTCATATTTACGGCTCGGTAGTTCAAGCCGTAAAAAATAGTTGTTAGTTTTGTCAGTCTTACGTCTCGGATATATAAGAAATTCCTAGCCGTAATAAAGAGATGCAAATTTATGTCAGTTTTACGGCTCGGAGTGCCAACCGCAAACAAAATACACGGCTCGGAAACGTAGTCGTAACCTAGTTTCAGTTAAATTTTGAGTATCCAGTGAAACATATGGCCAGGTATTTCCTGACCGTAGATTAATTACGGTTAAGCTTCCTAGAAATTTTTATAAAACGGCCGGGACTTTCCAACCGCCATCATGTGCAAGTATATTTGACAAGGATTATGTGCACTTGCGGCTAGGTTATATGAAGGATCGACCTAGCCGAAAGTGCACAAAAACTTAGTGAATCTTGATTATTTCCCCATTTTACTTAGATTAGACAATTGGAAAGACTAACATTCATTAATAAATGCAAAGTTATAAAAAAATTACATCCAAATCCATAACCAAACACAAAAACAGTAAATAGACAAAGTCTTAGATAATAAAAGATCCATGAAGTAATATAATAAAAAGTTAATAGACATTCACTTTCACTTGATCCCTCCTCCGACGTGCTTTCCAAAAAGGCATCCAAATCATCACTTGCCTGAGGTTCCACAACTTGTTCTATAACTCTAGATTTTTTACCTCGACCGCTGCCACCTTGAGTTGGAGCCTTTCTACCTCCACCACGTCCACCTCCAGTACTTGTTCCAACACGGCTAACTTTTTCACTTGGTCCAGTACCTCGACCACTTCGATCACTTGTTCCACCTTTTGCAGATCGAACACCTCGAGCACTCGTTCCACCTTTTTCACCTCTACCACCTCGGCCGGCTTTTCGTTGCTTAGATTGAACTTGGTCAGGGGGGGAGTATACGAGTCGTCGCTAGGAGAATGAGACCTAGCCCTTTTAGATCTCCTTGGTGCTTCAACAGGATATAAACCTCCTTTCTCAGGGAGTATGATGCCTCTAACTCGATTCAGCATTAATCTGAGTTCAGCTACCGTTAAATCCTGACCCAAATCACACAACACCATTTTCAGGGAATTGTAACTGAGATTTGTAACAGCTTATAGCTGTTACAAAACTTGTCAGAATTCGTAACTGCTCCATAGCTGTTACGAATTGTAATTGATATAATTCACATGTGCCATTCGCGTGCGTGTGTGGTTGCACCTTCTTTTTTTTCCACCCAAGCCAGGCAGAACTGGAGGATATTTCCTCCCATGGTCACACCTTCATAGCCATTCACTCGACTACTTCTCTATCTTCTGATTATTCTCGACCTTTTCTATTTTCTCCTCCCATTTTTTTCTTCTCCAAAAACTAAAGAAAAAACTGAAGATACGAGGGTTTCGTTTAGGGTTTCATAAAGTCACTGAAATATCTTGTGTGAGTCTATCGATTTATATGAGGGTTTCTTTTTCAGTGTGAAATCTCTATTCTTTTAGATCTTTTAATCGATTTCATCTGATGATTTTAGGGCTTCAAAATTTGTTAATCGATTTCATCTGATGATTCACTTATTTTGATGTAGTTGGAAGTTGGAATATACAATTGTCAATCGATCTTTAACTAATCTTGACAAGGTATTTATTCTACTTTATCTGTTAGATTTATGTGTTTGTTTTAGGGTTTCGATTTTCTAAGGTTTAATTTTATTTATTTTTTGTTTTGATGTTTTCTATTAGACATGATCATTTAGATCTTAGATGAAGATTGTTTTATGTTTATTTTTCAGTTTAAGCTTTGGTTTTTGGAGATTTTTGATTCTAGGTTTTTGATTTTAGGCAAAACGTTTTGTTAACTTTTGTTGCACTTTGATAGGCATCTAATCTACTTTATTTATTTTTATGGGTGTTTATGGAACATCAAAGCTCAATGGTGAAGATCTAGATGAAATACAGGGTGTAGAGGTGGCCATTACAAACTTGCATTCGTTTAAAGGTCCTAGTTTGTTCTCCAACACATAATAAACAGTATAATGGAAGAGTAGTTGCTTGATTTAGTAAGTGGGAAAGTTAATATCAAACCTCGCTTGCTCCATTGAATAATTGTTTCTCTGTTACCTGGTGTTATCACATATAATAAATTGTATAATGGAAGAGTAGTTACTCGATTTTGTAATTGGTTCGTTATTGTTAGAGAAATTAGTAAATGGCTAAGTTAAATTACTTATAAATTTGTGCCCAAATATGCTTTTAGGGGCTTAATAGATTGCTTAGTTTCTGGTTCAAGACTGTGCCCAAATATGTCTCTTAAAAGTTTGGGATATAGCTTAGGGTTTAGGGGGTTTAATCAGTTCGACGTGTCTTTTTTGAGAGGATACTTGCGGACCTCCACTACCTGACCTGGCATTTTCTCAGTGGAAATGTATTATGTTAAGACTTGCCAGAGTTTGCAAGTCTACATGACAGAGTTTGCAACTATACATGACAAAAAATAGGCTTTGGTCCAGTGCTTTGCAATTCGGTGGTGAATTGATATCTAATTAGATTCTCAATGGGGCTATAAGATGCAAAACACTATGGGTTTTTCTCTTAATTGTTCAGATGTATTAGTGGATAGTTTGTCATATGATTTCACCTATGGTTTGGTGAGATTTGACAGCAACTTGTTTTAGGTAATGTGACAGAAATTGAAAGATATTGCGGAAACTTTTATGAGTTCCACCACGAGATTATAGCTATTGGATTGCAGAGTTTCTTAGGATTTATTAGCTTCTGCTTTTGAGGATACATATGAAAAGTTTTAAGTATTTCTCTTGATATAATTTGTCTTCTCTCTGCTAAACAATAAGCGGATTAGATTGGTGATATAGCTTCACTGAATATATTTTTTTGTTAATTGAATTTGAGTTTGAAATTCAAGATATCAAATTCATGAATTTAGAGTAGATTATCAATGATAAAATGTTTCATTTTTCAGTTTCGAGATAAACCCTACTTATTGATTAGAAATACAAGTTGGGTTTAGTATTTTTCAAATTTATATAAAATTATGGGAGAACAGTTAGGAAACATGTATGTTTGGATATTGGGTACTTGCAACTGTTATGACCAAAAACAAGAAATGGTTACTGCAGGTCCTGGCAGTGGGAAGGTTCGTTTTTGCTTTGTTTTCTCCTTTTTTGTTTTTTTATTTGAGCTAAGCATATTGGTGATTTTTCCAACTGAAGTTTAATTGCATTTTTTTTTGTTAGACTTCGACGATGGTTGGGCGTGTACTGTAGTGTTCATCTTATTATTTATTTTGTGGTTTTAGTTATTATTCTGACCTTTAATACTTTTTATGGCATTGAGCCTTCCAACATCCTGGCCATGACATAGTAGTTTCTGATGTTGGTTATTGATGTTGGTTAATTCTCTTGTTGTGTCAACATTGTTCTGATCGTTACCTTATCTATGTGTTTGTTGTCCTGATTGTATCATTGTTAATGTTTCCAGGAAGAAAACTTAATGTTGGTGTGAGGAGTATTTTCGTATTATCAAGAAAGTAGAGAAAGGGTGGTGGAAGCATTTGTTACGTGGTAGTGAGAAGCCACCACACTACCTAAAAATTGATTGGGCCAAATGGGCCGATGAAGATGAAGCAGACAGTCTGATAGACTATTCAATTATTATTTTTTAGTTCTCATAGTTTTCTAATTGCTTTATTTTCTTTTTGGTTTCACTGAAATTTTGGATGTTGTTTTCAGAAACACCCGATGTTAATACACGAGATATGGATTTCTTGGTACGGTGTTAAATCCTTCATATGCATTTTTCTTAAAGTTTTCCTTGATGATGGCCTAAACTTGTATTGATTTTGCGTACAACAACTCAGCGGGATGGGTGGTATGGCGACGTGGTAGGAATGAGCGGCATGGGTGGAATGGGCGGCATGAATATGGACAGCTTGATGCAAGGAATGGGTGGCATGGATATGTCCGGCATGGGTGATATGGTTGACGACAACAACGATGATGGTACTGGATCTTGACCCTTCATTTCATCCACAATATTTGTTAATTATATGGTTGAAGTAGTATATTCGAGATAAAGAATCCTTCATGATTTCCTTTCATGAAACCAATGGCCTACTAATTCGAGGTTTAACTTGTCTAATCCGATGCATCTTTTGATGTCCCCCAAGAGCCTGACCAGTCAAAAACGTATTATTGCACATTTTACACTTTACACCAATGGATATTTGAACTTATCAGTTCTTTCATTGTATCTCTCGTTGAATCTTGCAGTGCTTTTTTCAAGGGATTGCTCCTGCAGATTGATTTATGACCACCCAAAACTTGATAACTACCGAAAGATTTTCCACAAAAAGCACAACTGAATGTACCAGAAGTAGAAGACAGTATTGTTATCTACATCTGAGGTGCTTCTAACTTTGTTTTCTTCACAATATATATTATGATTTGTGACCTGAATGTACCATCTTTTGTCATTGAACCATATTTATCATTGAACCATGATTCTTTTGCAGCCATTTTCATCCTTCACAACTTAAAGAGTAACCTGATGATCAAGATTGGTACATTTAGGTTTTTTAACTGCCAAACCTGACTTGTTTGAATATTCTTCTTAGATAATGAAGTGGAGAACCCAAAATAAGTAGAAGTTGGTGCTAAAGACGTTCAGAAGATAGGCTGCTCATAGCATATTCATTATCAGTGAGTTGTCATTTCCAGATAAATTGCAAAATGAGATTGTGTTCTTATTTAGAGTGACAAATGGTTATCCCCTAACTATGCATCGTATGTGTTTATCTGCTCTGTAGAATCTATGTTTCTATGGGTCCAGTTCTTTGTTCAATTTTACATCATCTCATCGTATTGATCTAATGAGAAAGTATTGTTTACAGGGCAAAAAAGTCTGCAGATATCTTTTTGTTTGATGTGGAGCTGGTACAGGGACAGTGTGAAGGGTTTGGTTGTGTCTAGTTCGCACATCTTGAAGATTCTATAGCTGCTCATAGTTTGAATGACAATTAGACATTGCAGGGAAGACCATCAAGGTAGGCAGCTACCTTGAATTTACTAATGATCAGTGAGTTGTCATTTCCAGATAAATTGCAAAATGAGATTGTGTTATTATTTAGAGTGACAAATGGTTATCCCCTAACTATGCATCGTAGGTGTGTATCTTCTCTGTAGAATCTATGTTTCTACGGGTACAGTTCTTTTGTTCAATTTTACATCAGCTCATCGTATTGATGTAATGAGAAAGTGTTATTTACAGGGAAAAAAAGTCTGCATGTATCTCTTTGTTTGATGTGGAGCTGGTGTAGGGACATTGCGAAGGGTTTGGTTGTGTCCAGTTTGCACATCTTGAAGATGCTAGAGTTTTTCATAGTTTGAATGACAATTAGACATTGCAGGGAGGATCATCAAGGTAGGAAGCTACCTTGAATTAACCAATGATCAACTGTTGCAATGATAAATTTATCATTTTTTGGTATATATGTGGGTGGTTTTTGTTCTGTTATATATGTGAATGCACAGGGGACTTCACAGATTTCCAGCAGTGGGGTTGGCATCAACTTGTGTACCTGCTATTCACTGTAAGTACTTCACTTTTATACTTGCTAGATTTCCAGTTTCTTACAATTTTATTACCCTGGTGAGAGAGCTTATGGAATTTGGTTTGTTGCAGGACCAATTGCATTGATTTCCTGGCAGAATCTTCATTAAAGATAACTTAGTTGTTGATTTGTGCTTGGCTAAATCTGTAGCGGTAAGTTGTCTGCTCCAGTTCTCTTACTTCCCTGTAACAATAATTTCATCACTTCTCCATTCTGCTCATGTAGGATTTGACCCAATTATTTGCATTTTTTTAATATGTGAATGCAGGTGACTTCACATAAAGTCAGTTGAAGCAGTAGTAGCCATCCATTGAAATTTCAATCCCTGGTAAGTACTTTACTTGGTGATACTTTTATTATTAAGTTTAAATTATGGATTTTGACCTTGAGTTTGTACTTGCGAGGTATTACGCTAGTGGGAAATGTACTGCAGTGTGATTGGAGAGGTGGAAGGTGCATCTAAGGTACTTTATTTATATCCTTATTTACATGAACATGATGCGAATGATGAAGCTTTATATGACCATTCGGCTCATGCATGATTTGATCCAATTATTTGCATTTCTTGAATAGTATCCAGCTACCTACCTATTTGGTAATTGATGATGAAAAAGATTAAGTACATGTTATCCCCCTGCCTTGCTGATATATGAAATGTATGAACTTTCATTAAAATGCCATGTCTTCTTAAATTTCCCTGCAGTCGCAAAAAGGAGTATCACTGAACTTTATTTTCTACAACTGTTAAGATTTTCTGAAATTTTGGACAATCTGTTGCAAAAATTAATTAGTTCAGTTTAGATTCCAGTCACTGCCTTCAATAAGGCAGCGGGGATAACATGAAATATATGTTACTGTCACTTTTAGTACTAAGGGAAGATTATTTAATTTCTAGAGGAAATATGGATGTCAAATGTATACTTGGAAGTGATTTCTCTTTCTTTGTTATGCACTTATTCTGAGTTTTTCAGTAATTTGTACTTCTCGTCGTGACTTGAAAGTTTGATGATCTGTGGGGATGGATGGAATGTGATGAAGGTTTGATACTTCTTTGTTCTTGGAAGAGATGGATCGTGCAAGAGCAATGGGCATTGAAGTTACTGCATAGCTGCTGCGGCATTGGATTCCATCAGCTTCACCAATTCTACTTCAAATGTGAAGGCAAATACTGATTATGTGAGTCCTGTTTCTGTTGGTTTATTCTTATCTCACATACCCTAGGAATAAAAACTTAGGAATTATGCAATAGAATAAAACTTAGGGATTCTCTTTTAAGTTCCGAATCAAGTCGAATATAGAAAGAACAAAAGTTATTTTGTTAATAAAGGAAGTTATTGTTGAATGTGTGATGAATCTATGGGATGGATGGAATGAAAGATTTGCAGGTTATTTTGGATTCCGGCGTATTTCCGGCTGAATGTATACTGACCATGGTCAATATTGACCAGGTCAAAGAAGGAATATTTGATAGGCAGTAAATTTGTTTGATGTTACTAAAATATTCGCAACTGCTCCAAGTTGTTTCAACATGTCCTGTAGTAACAGACCTAAGATGTTTCAAAATGACACGTAGTAACAGCTGAGCTCTGTTACGACGACGCTATTGTTACAAAAGTTTCGTAACAGGGCTCAGCTGTTTCAAAATGACATGTAGTAACAGCCACCGTCTTTTATAACCCCTGTTACAACCCAAAATTCATAACAGCTACAGGGATGTTACAACAATTTATCACGCCACCTTTTGAAACAGAACCTGCCTATTACAACCCTGTTTTGTAACATGTAAAATCTGTTTCTATTCGGCCAAAATGGTGTAGTGTCAATCATACGGCTGATGTCTTTGGCCACCCAATTAACTCGGTCGACCTATTTTTTCATATCAAACACACGTACTCCCATTATTCATAGATAATTAAAAAAAACATCATATACAAACATAAAAAGTAGTATACGTACCACCATCTTCTTCCAATCATGTTCTTCACTCCTTGGTGTCTTTGAACTCTCTTTCTATGCATTCCTGTAATGTCTCTGCGCCTCCGGATCCAAATTTTCCACATAAGGATGAGCCCACTCTCCATACCATTCCATGTTCTGCTTCAAGGAGTCTTCTACTCATTTGGTTTACTTCTTCGGGATGAGCATTCCAATGGTTGATCTCCGGTGCATTTTCATAGTTCAATTTCACCTGTTTGTCCTTAAATTGGGAGGTGGCTACGCTCAGTATAAAAGGAGTCTCTAAAGGCACAATTTTCTAGACAATACCGATTTGGCGGAGCGTTCTATGAGGATCTAAAATGACGAACCCGGTTGCATGAAACAAAGGCCCAGTATATGTTGCCACATCAGAAAATACTCTATCATCAGAAACCACATTTTCAACTGTCAAAGCATCCAATTTTTTCCTCATGTCGACCATTTCCGTCTCTTTAGCCTTATGTTGGGTCCCTCCAAAAGGGTATCTCCCTCCTGTAGGTTTATCTAGAGGCCAATTTGTATTCCGAGTAGGCCTCAAGCTTTTAAAATGGTCGTAAGCCCATGACTACGGCAAAAAATTAAAAAAAAATGTTTATAAATAAGTTATTACACACAAATCAGTATATAAAAGTAAAACAAATAAATATTTGTTATATTAAAACAAAAAGATACCTGGACAAGAGCAACACATCCCGTAATTTGTTTTTTGTTCCATCTAGAAGCTTTGGAAAGACATTCCAACACATCAGCAAGGAGGGCGGTGGCCCACGAGTACCTAGGTACCTCGTTTGTTTCCTTATCGAGACTGAGAGTCTTCAACCACTGCAAGTAACATGCATTTACCTTATTTCCTGAGAAATCGGGGAAAAGGACGGTCCCAAGAGCATGCAACAAGTAAGATATAGCCGTATGTCTATCTCTTTCTGCGTCCATCACCACCATTCCCATATCCATCTTGCGTTTAAAATCCACAAACATATCCCTCAGACGACCCAAATTAATCTTCCTTGACATATTAATGATGAGTGCCAAATATTGCATATTCATACACCTTTTCATTGGCACTTAACTCATCTTTCGCGCTTCAAAGTCATATATTATCCCAAATTCTGCATTCTTACCATCTTCAAGAATAAATATTTGTATTAATTAATTTTGTGTTTTTAAGTACTAAATAAATCTTGGAAGAATTGAGAAGACAAAAGAGAAGAAAGTTGGAAGCATTGCAACCCGCTCGCGCATCGATGGCAACTTTGTTTACAAATTCATGGGATTAAACAACCCATGATCCAAAACCCATGATCCAAAACCCAAGACCCAAATCCATTTCCACCTCACCCCCATTGGATTCTTTCCAAAACATCCACCTCACCCCCATTGTATTCCATTCTATCCATCAATTAAGAAAACATGTTTTGTTTAATTGTTGAGTGGTTGCTACAGTAAATTTCGAATCCCAAGTGTGAGAGAATTTTTGTGTATAAATAGAGAGGGTTGTTGTGTTGAAAACTCATCCAATAATAGCTTGTTCATGTTAGTTTATCAAATTTCAATTTTGTTGTAATGTTCTTCATGTTCTAATTTCATTTACTAGGGTTTAGATGAAGCCCTAATCTCATTGGTATGTATTAATATCTTGTATCTTGTTCTTGAAAGTTTAGAATTGTTTAAAGATATAATTTAATCCAAGTTTTTCAACATCTTGCTCCCACAATGTATGCCATGTATCCATTGTAGTTAGAATATCTCTATGTTGATTATGCTACAACTCATGCTTAACCAAATATTGATCTTTAGATTAGTTGTGCTTAATTAGACAATTAATGATTTGGAGAAATACTTTTGTTGTGATTAAATTATCCATTGGAGAAACACCTTAGTTATACGGTAGACTTGAATCTACTATAAGGACAAGAATAATATTACAAGTTGAATGCATATCATAGGTTATTGGTGGATTTGAATACCCTAGTATCCATATTATCATTGTTTACATATCTTTTTATTTGCATCTTTTACTTTTATTATTTGGTCACTTGAAAATCATATCGTCAGATCGACAAAATCAAACCCCTTTTGGTTACTCTCTGAATCAGGATTTAGAATCAACTTCTACACTCTCCAAGTCTCTGTGGTTCGACCTGTGCTTGCCCTGTGTTGCTTGTCGACACTGTGCACTTGCAGTTTATACATAGAAGTAGGTATCTTTCCGAGCCTACCAATTAACTGCTTCACCAATTTCGCCCGGTGCATTAAATTTCCTTTTAGATCTAGGAGGTGCTCCAGACCCTATCTCAAACTCTTCTTCCGCTTCATCTTTACCCCACCCAAGACAGTTCTTCGCCAAGGCACAAAGATCATCAAAATGCATGGAATTGTTGAAACCCTCAAACACTGCCTTTCCTTCCAAAGCTAGACCAGTGATTTGCTTTGCGTCATCTAGAGTGATTGTCATCTCGTCGAATGGGAGGCGAAAAGTCATGGTTTCGGGCCAAAATCTTTCTCTAAAACCACAAACTATGACAACATCATATGTCTTCTGTAAAGCATCGATTCCAGACCATAACCCCGAAGCTTTGACCAAAACTTGCACATCTGGATGCTCATCGTCCAACGACCAAAACTTTGCTTGTTAGTGCTTTAGTTTAGGGACATATTTATCCGGAAACTACCCAAAAAAAAAATGGTTGCAAAAATAATAATCCATAACAAAATGAATATAACATATATGTAATTTTATTTATTATTCCGATCATTTTTTTTTTGATTTATTACCTTTATGCCACAAACCTGAGCAGCCCATGAAGAAGTGTAGCCAATCAAGACGGAACGATCTCTTGGCTCACCCCAAGGTCTCTCATTCCTCTTGGGAGGTAAAGGCTCCATAGAATCAATTACTTCTCTTGGCATTGTCTTAGTTTTATACTTCTTGTTTCCTCCTTCTTGTCCTCCTGTTTGCCCTCCTTGACTACGGATTTACCTTTATCAATATCAGCAGCACTAGAAGTGCCAACTTAATTTTCTCCGGTAACAATAAGTACACCTTCATTTCTACCACCACTAGAAGTGTCAACAACTTCAGTCACAACAACTTCAGTTCCTTGAGTAACAACAACTTCAGTTCCCTCAGTAACAACAACTTCAGTTCCTCCAATAACTCCAACTTCAGTTCCTCTAGTGACTCCAACTCTATCTCCACCACCTTCCTTTTTTCCAGCAGTCACAACTCCGATTGCTTTCCTTGCATCTTCACCCAATGGTTTTGCGTGATGAGGTTGCGGAGTGGGGTCACTAGAAGGTGTTACTTCTTGGGATCTTTTCTTCTTCTTCTTTTTCCCTCTGTTCCAAGACAAACAAGGCAAAAAACCAAAAATAGATAATAAATACGTCTGGGAAAATTTGACAGATTCAAACCGTAACACCTCATACGGCTAGGAAAATTGGATAGTTCAAGCCGCAAAAGTAACTACGGCTAGGATAATTGTAATATACCTAGCCAAAAACCAAAACACGGATGGGAACTTAGTAGTCCACCAAGCCGACAAAAAACTACGGATAGGAAAACCTACCCGTATGTATATTGCTAGTTCACAGTACAACACATGTCATCAATACGGCTAGAAAACTCCAAGACGTAATGTGAAAACGTCTAGAAAACTGGATATTACGGTCAGGAAATATAACTACGGTTGGGAAAACCGAGACGTAACAATATAACAGCTAAAAAAATTTGAGCTCAGGAGAATATACAGTTAGGATATTCCTAGCCATATACTACTAGTTACGGATAGGAACGCTCTATCTCGTACAAGTCGATTTAGTTACGGCTGGGAGTTCTTATATATCCCAACCGTGTAATTTGTAAACGGCTGGGAAATCGACAATTCCCAACCGTTATACCTATTTACGTCTGGGAATACAAGAACTCCTAGCCGTAAACATTTTCAGAAACCGTTTTTTCATACCTAAAATTTTCGAAACCAACTGATTAATAAACGAAACGCTTAAATAAATACTGGGTTTTTGAATTCATACCTTATTACTGTCATGTGAGGTGACTCGGCGGCTTCTGCAACTCTTTCATTCACTTCCTCTTGATCTGCAGTTTCATCTTCAGTTGATGAAGTTGCTTTCACTGCTTTAGTAGGAGGTTGATTCGGCGAAGATTGACCTAGATTTTCCTTAGGTTTCATGGTTTTATAGAATGTGTTTAATCGACGACGATTTTTTTTTGAATCGACAATTAATCGTTGAACAATGTTCAATGGAAGACGAAAAGAAGAAGAAGGAAAGAAGAAGAAGAATAAGAAAAAGAGGAAGGAAGAATTAAAAAAAATGGTTGACGGTTTTTTTTGAAGAATTAATTGGGGGATATGGGAATTAATTGGGGGATATGAATTACTTCCCCCAACCCATGGTGTGTGCTAAGGGGTGACTTTTGGTTATGAATATACTAAAATACCCTTCCCTCAAAATAAAAATAAAAACTTAAAATCAAAAAACAAAATCATATCCCCCATTTCCATCTCCACTTCTTCCCTCAAAATAAAAATTAAAAACTTAAAATCAAAAATCTAAATCATATCCCTCATTTCCATCTCCACTTCTTATTAATCTTATTTAGGGGTAGTGTTTTGAAACCCAAATATTCTCCATTCCCTTTCAAATTCTAAACTCTCCCCACTCTATATCAAATTCTCTTCACCTCACTTTGGAAATGAATTTTTTTTTTATTCGGAAGTGATGAAGATCATGCTGAAAGTGATGATGACCATGCCGGAATTGATGAAGACCATGCAGCAGGGTTCGGCATATGGTCTTCATCAATTCCGCATGGTCTTCGTCACTTCCATTTTGAATTTTTCCTGGCTTTAAAAAGCTTGGTACCGGCATGGTCAGTTGATATGAAGACCATGCCGGTATTTTTTCCGGCATAGTTTTCATATTTATTTCCTATGCAGAAAAACAATACCGGCATGGTCTTCATATCAACTGACCATGCCGGCACCAAGCTTTTTAAAGCCGTGGAAAAATTCAAAATGGAAGTGAGGAATACCATGCCGGAATTGATGAAGACCATATGCCGGAACACCTGACGCATGCCCGATAATTTCCTATCAATGCCGGTAGTCAAGTGAAAAAAATATCAACATTCTGGATACTTTTCATTCTGTTCCAAGCATAGGTATTTAAGCAAAATACTATGCCGAACAGCAATTGCTGACGCTCGAAAAAACTATTACCATGCTGGTACCTGTTCAAAACCAGAAAAAAATCAACATTCGGAAGATCAAAACCAGGAAAAAAATCGCCCGAACCCCCCCGGATAGTGGCAAACAATTTATGAACATTTCCAACAATTGCCGGCATGAGTTTTTGGTTGAATACCATGCCGGAACCAAGCTTTTTTAGCTGCAACAATGGTGGATTCAAAGAAAAAAAATCAATTTTTCAACCTCTTATTATCAGTAATTCTCTCATCACAATCATCTTCCCATTTTCAAAAAAAGAAATTCCTCTCAAATATTTTTTTCCCTCCTTCTACTCTCACCCAAACACAAATAAAAATACACACTAATTTATCCCCCAAATACTTAACATTTTACTAATTATACTTAATCACTAATCCTAATTAGTGGGGGCTAGATTAGGAATTAAAAAAAAAATTACATAGGGGGTCACCCAGAATTGCTATTGGGACTCCTATTTTGTCTTGTAGCTATATCCCCCAATTAATTCCCATATCCCCGAATTAATTCTTCTTTTTTTTTCTTTTAATGCTCGTGCGTTTTTTCATTTTTTTTTTATTAGATTAGGTAGTTAATGAGAGGGTATAAAGGAATAAATAAAAATTATGGAGGGTATTTTAGAAATTTTACACAAATGTGATCTCCCCTTATAACATTTAGGCTCCACTTAGTAAAATAGTCCCAAAAAACAGTCTCCCCCTATAGCCCCAATAATAGGATTCATTTTATAGGCTTCCAAAATCAAGAGTTATAACCTTGGAAAATAAAGCTATATGACTAAACAAGTTTAGAGAATAAAGGTCATGCCATAATCAGCAAAGATAAAGACATATAATTGCAAATATTTTTTTTTTTGATCAATACAACAAAGAATTTTATAGAAAAGAAGAAGTGTTACAAACAGAGAAGAAGTGTTACATACAGAGAAGAGGAAAAGGATAATAGTAGGAGAAAGAAGTGAATGCTAGAAGCAGTGTAACTCCCCAAACAGATTACCAAGAAGAAACCAAAGTTTACGATCTACTGCCTATTCACAACAAGACCCCAGTTATGATACAGGCTTTGGAAGGTAATGCCTCTAAAAGAAACAGTTGTAGAAGTCCAATACAATAAGAGAGCCTTTATCTTCAAAATCAACTTTTCTTGCGAGTACTCTACATCTTGAAAAGTACACTTATTCCTTTGCTTCCACACTCCCCAAACGAAAGCAAAAGGTAGCAGCTCCCACAGTTTCCTACCAACCTCAGTAAGGCCATTTGCCCCTTGCTCTACAAACAGGTCCGTGGCATTATTGCTAACAACCCAATCTCGGTGAAACTCTTTCATGAAAACCATCCAAACCGCATGTATGTTAGGGCAGTGAACGAATAGGTGATTAATTGTTTCTTCATTAGCCTTGCAAAGGATACACCTATTTGCCAACTGCCTTCCCTTCTTAGTGAGATTATCTAGTGTTAAAATAGCTCTATGATCATATAATTGCAAATATAATGAACTAGTATGCCAACTGTTTCCATAAAACAAAAAATAAAAAACATTTCGATTGCAGATATTGCTAATTCCCAAACACGGACGGACCCAAAATTTTTGCTTCGGGTAATGTTGATTCAGAGTCTTTGATCACAAACAGGGACGGAAGATGAAATTATAGAAGCTGTTTCGGGTAATGTTGATTCAGAGTCTTTGAATTTTGATGGTTTTAATCCAATTTTGAACTCTAGGGGCACCCATGAGTTTGATGGATCATAAAATCATTTGTTGGAACATTAGGGGACTTGGAAAGGACGTAAAGATTAATGCAGTAAGAAATGCTATATGGATAAATAATATCACCATTTGCTCAATACAAGAATCAGAACGAGAATTAGTTGATGATGCACTTTTTAGAGCTCTCTGGGGAAATAATAGATGCAATTATTTACATGTTCCATCTTGTGGTGCTTCAGGGGGAATTATTGTTATGTGGAAGGAAGTATTAGTTATTATGGAAGATTATTTATTATGTGCTTTCTCTCTTTCAATCAAATTCAAGAATATGGCAGATGATTTCAGATGGGTTTTTACTTCTGTTTATGGTGCTTCAGACAGTGGTGATTACATGCAATTCTGGGCTGAAAAGAATGATATTAGGATTATTTTTGATGATCCATGGTTGGTTGGAGGGGATTTCAATGCTATTTTGTTTCAATCTGAAAGGAATAAGCCTACTGGGTGCTTTAATAGCAGGAATTTTTTCAAAAAGTTTGTTAGACAACATTCTCTGATTGACTTGCTACTTAATGGATGTAAGTATACATGGAATAATTCTCAACAGCATCCTACGTTGACTAGATTGGATAGGCGAAAAAGCGGGGGTATAACAACCTCACCAAATATTTCGATTAGTAATCTGTGTGGACTAACTCTAATATACTTTTAAGAGAATCAACTAGACAGTCAGACTCAATCTTAATAAAAAGTATATCAAGGAGTTAATATCTCTATCTCTCGATTTGATATATACTCACGCAAATATAAATCTGTGAGTCTTTATAAAATACAAGAGATATAAACTTGGATGGTACCAAAGACCAATATCCAAGGATCAATCAATTTCCAATCAACAACCAAAGGTTGGATTTCACAATTGATCGATACAATGCACAACCTGTGGTATTTCAATTATATAATAAAATATAATACGGAATAGAAATAACACAGACACCATATATTTTGTTAACGAGGAAACTACAAATGCAGAAAAACCCCGGTACCTAGTCCAGAATGAACACCACACTGTATTAAGCCGCTACAGACACTAGCCTACTACAAAGTAACTTCGGTCTGGACTACAGTTGAACCCTAATTAATATCACACTGATTCAAGGTATAGTTGCGCTCCTTACATCTCTGATCCAAGCAGGATACTACGCACTTTATTCACTTAGCTAATCTCACCCACAACCAAGAGTTGCAACGAGCTAGAGTCGAAGACTTCTATAAACCAATCTGTATCACACAGAAAAGTCTATGATAATAGATAAATCTGTCTCCCACAGATAAACCTACGAGTTTTGTTCCGTGTTTTGATAAAATCAAGGTGAACGGGAACTAATCAATAACCCGAGCTTATATTCCCGAAGAACGGCCTAGAATTATTGATCACCTCACAATAATCTTAATCTTATGGTAGCGAAACAAGATATTGCAGAATCACAAACGATGAGACGAAGATGTTTGTGATTTATTTTTATCTTGCCCTATCGGAGATATAATCTCAAGCCAATTATTCAATTGAACTCCTATGATAGAAAATGGAAAAATCGGATCGCTCAACTACAAGAGAAGTAGTTTCGCCTGGCTTCACAATCCCAATGAAGTCTTTAAGTCATTAACCTACAGGGTCTCGAGAAGAAACCTAAGGTTAAAGGAGAACCGACTCTAGCAAAACCAACTAGTATCACACAGGAGGTGTGGGGATTAGTTTTTCCATTTTTTAGAGTTCCCCTTATATAGTTTTCAAATCAGAGTTTGCAATCTAAGTTACCTTGGTAACAAAGCATTCAATATTCACCGTTAGATGATAAACCTGATTAGATCCAAGCTAATATATTTCAACCGTTAAATCGGAACTTAGCTTGTCATTTACAAATGAAATGTATTTCATTTTGGTTTGAGTAATCGTACCTAAATATGTACACTTAGTTGGTTCACAAATAGTTAACCAATGGTTAGCCATATGAGCACTTTCATATCAACCATATTTATCTTCTTCATAACTAGTTCAAATGACTCAAAAGAACTAGTTGAAGAGTTGTTCAATTGCTTAGGTCTTTATACATAGACACAATTGAAACAAAATCGGTTTGATCCACTTGAATCAATTCATGAACAATATAGCCACGGTTTGCAAAGGTTTCATTGATTATAATTTATTGTTTTGAGTTCATGAACTACCGATTTGAGAAATAACCAGCTTGGTTATGCATACGGGTATGCGTACCTTAGCTACCAGATTTGAGTTGGTTTTGATTTCCAAACTTAGTAGACCTTTTTGGGAAGAAAAGTTTCGCCAGTACGCGCACGGGTACGCATACCTAAGGTGACTGGTTTATGAGTCCGTAAACTCCAAACTCAGCAAGATTTTCCGGGAGGAAAGTTTCGCCAGTACGCATACGGGTACGCGTACCCAACCTGTCTCCTTCACCAATACCGCATGCACACATATGCACGCACTTGGTTACTGGTACATGGATTTACACACTAATGTGCGAACACACTATATATGATTATATCCATAGATGATTATGTAATCTCAACTCTACATTTCAATCATTGAAACATTCTTCTATAATGTTATAACAGTCGTTATTCACAACTGTCGTCATCAAAGCTATTTTCAAGATTGAAATGTCATCATGACTATAGTCATAGGTAAAGATGAAAAATGGTTAAAGCAAAAGCTCACCAACACATATTTCGAGAAAAAAGATAGGCGTGTAAACTCGGGTCAAAAGATCAAATGTGTATATATGAAAACTATCATACTTATACGACTTTTGTCTCGAGAGTAGGAGACAGAGTAGACTTTTGAGTGATAGATAAGTTCAAGTCTCCACATACCTTTTGGTCGGATGAAGTTCCACTGGTTCCTTGAGTAGTCCTTCGTCTTTGTAAGATAATTTTCATGGAGTCTGGAGCTCAACTACACTTAACTATCCTAGTCCGAGACTTAGCTATAAGTAGACTAGAACTCAAGAAATATAGTTTTGATCACTAATATTGATAAACATGCTTGAGATAGCAACGCATGGGAGTTTGACCGAGCAATGCTCTAACAATATCCCCTTTTGTCAATTTTAGTGACAAAACTATCAATACATATGGATTACAAAATAAATAAAACTTTGTGGCTTCTCGTCCACATGCTTGATCTCCTTGGTGCTTCAACATTTCTCGAAAACTTCGTCTTTTCCAAGTACTCCCATGATTCCATAGATGTTTAGTTCATCATCATATTTGTTGAAGATCCGTAGCCATAACAATGAGAAAACAAAAGCTCTCAATCATTGTTATACAGTGTCATAGTATTATTACACAACATCAAAGTTCAATTGTATCACAACCTTGACAACAATACTATGGTGATATGTATCACTCCCCCTTAGTCAATACTTTCGTCTCAACATGAAAACCACTCCACCATACATAATGATCCGAAAACCATATGTATTTGTGTGTGACCAAAGAAAAGTTCATATCAACTTTGTTTAGATGCAATCATAAAGCCGAATCTAAATGCATTCATCAAGGAGTTTATAAAGATACAAGATAACCCCTAAAAAATTCCACAGCCCCACTCCCCACAAAGATATGGAAATTAAGCACAAGTTCAAAAGAACTCTCCCCCATTTGATGTCATTCCCGAAAGAACAACAAGAGCGACCTTACTTTTATAAGAAAAGAAGGATTTATTTGGACACCAAAAACCACAAAAATGATTTTGTATCCAAAATTTTCAATTAAACTAACCACAAGAAAACCTATGATTAATTTAATCTGAATACACAACCAAAATAACCACAAACGAAACTACTCTAGTTGGGAATGCTCACACAAGAAGACTTATGGAGTCGTACAGTATATACATAAAATATGGATCATGGAAGATCAATACTGCGGAATAAACAAGGATTCATTCTATTTTCCATCACTATTTGCATAATGACATACAATAGACATAATCCTCATAAACAAAAATTCATCCTATCTTCCATCAATTATTTGCATAATGACATAATAGGTTCAATTTTTGTTTGTCAAAATTTCATCGATCTTGTATCAATACTTGCATATCGACATATAAAAGAGATAACTTTTGACATCGTATGGACAATAAAAGTTCACGGACGCAAACACACATATCCCATAACATATTCCAATATATAAAACCATAAAGATTAATACTGCAAAAATCATCTTCCAAACAATTCTAGAGTTTAAATAAATAAATCTAAAAACAAATAAAGATGAAAAAATTGGACATAACTATATGTAATCACAATAATGGCTATTCCGAACTCTAGTTATTCTTCCTAAAACACAAGAATAGAATTCTCATAAGAAGATTTCTTAGACATTAAGATCTTTGAAAAATTCTTTATTGTCCCCGAACTCATTGTCATCAACAGCCATTGGAACATATGGTTCATGGAGGAAGGAGTTAATACCAATAAACCTTCTTGGTTGATGATGTCGAACCAGGGCCTTCTAAATTTCCAGTGATCTTAAAACACAATCCTTTATTTGTTGAATCTCCTTTCTTGCCTGCTTCAACTCTTCAAGAACATCAGAAAACTTATGATAGTTTAAAGGAACAACTTTTGGATTCCTCACATTCCTTTTTTTTCTTTTTAAAGTTGGAGACAATTGGGATCTCTTTTTCCATAGTGATTGATAGCTTAATAATCGTATTGATATCTTTCCCATTATAAGACATGATGCTTGGAGTTTCCACGTAAGCACGATTTTTCCAGAGGAATTCACAATCAAACCTCAATAAGCAATCTTAAGATATAAAGAATATCAGAGAAGGAAAAAGGGATGTAGGGTTTCTATACCTATAAAAAGTTTTTTGTACGTACAACTCACAATCCTATAAAGAGTGGAATTATCGTTAATAGCCCTCTTCTTTTGGCAACCAGGTCCTTTCCAACATTAATAGTAATATGAAGGAATTCCAAAAACCAAACAACACAAAGCTAGAATATATATATATATTAAAGCCTGAGGTGTGCATGATCTTGTCTCTTTTAAACAGGAACATGAGACAAGATGCATAGAGACAACACAATTAAGTTATGTTGTGGTGAACAACAATCTATCCACCATGACCCTTTTGACTATAATTCATGGAACCCTGCCTTTCCATATGTCTAGACCATGTTTTCTTCTCTAATGGTCTATATCTATATTTGGAAACTAGTTTCTTCGAGGGAGATAGGATATTACATACCTCAGCTGTTTTCTCCGCCAGTTTAAGCTTGGTGGCTAGACGATCCGCTCTTCGTTGAATCTTGTTGACATATCTCATATTGTGTTTGTACTTGAAACACTTTGAGAAATCATGACCCTTGAGAGAACAATAGGAGCATGTCTTCATCAGATGATTCAGGCGCCTGTGAAATGCAAGCTGCTAGGTACAACATAGATCCTGAAACATTAATTATAGAGTTTCCAAAAGAAGGGTCAAATGATTCCTCCATCTTGATTGGGTTCTCTTATGAAAGATTATCAATATTGATGTATGTATTACAATAATTATCAAAATTAATATTTTCACATAGAAGAGCAACACTTGATTTTTTTTTTTGTCTTTATCAGAATCATAATTGTCAGACATCTCATCAAGCATTGCAGCAAAACCTTTGTTCCCAGTGTATTTTTTACGGTTTGGACACTCGTTTGCAAAATGACCAAAAATTTTACACTTAAAGCACTGAGGCATATCCTCGTCATCTGTTTTATCTGTATCCCTATTTTTAAGAGGAATACGATTATGAGGTTTCACTGATGCTTTTGGCTTATCTATGGAGAACCATTTACTTCTCTTCAATAGAATGTCCTTAAACTGTCTTACGATCATCGAGACCAATTTTTCAATATCTTCATCTGATGAATCTGTATCAGAGTGGTCGTCTTCAGAGATATACACATTTTTAATTTTATCAAGTAATTTTGTGTCTTTCAGTGCTTTGAACTCCACATCCTTATATTTGTATGAATGTTCATGGTCAAAGATCTTAATCTTCCCAACCAGCGTATTTCTGGAGAGATTATAAAGGTTATTTCCCTCAACGATGGCATCCTTCGTAGAATCGTATATAGATGGCAGCGATCTGAAAATTTTCATCACAATGTCTTTTTCAGGAATAGTCTTACCCAATGCCAAAGATGTATTAACAATTTCAGATGCACTAACAATTTCAGATGCATTAACAATTTCAGACACTTTGTGATTAACTCATCAAATGAATCTTCATCTTCCATACAAAGGTTTTCCCAATCAGAATTTAGGTTTTGAAGCCTGGCTTCCTTTTCACTGGTATTTCCTTCGAATACAGTTTCTAAGATATCCCACGCATCCTTAGACCTAGTGCAATTTGACACATGGTGCTGAAGATTTTGGGTAATGGCATGTATGATGGCATTCAAACCGTCGGAGTTTTGCTTTACAACAAGTATATCAGTAGTATCGTATTCGCCAATATTCTTTGGAGCAGTAGCGTTACCTATTGCCACAACGGGAGCATCATAGCCATTAACAACATATACCCATGATTCAAAATCACGCGCTTAAAAAAAATCTCGCATAACAATTTTCCACCAAAAGTAATTTGAGTCATCGAAGATTGGTGGTACATTAATAGAGATAGCACCTCTGTCCATAGAGTCAGATCGCTATAAACACGGACTGATAAGGTCTTTAAACGTGTTTGCCTGCTCTGATACCAATTTAAAAAGAGGGGGTCTAACAACCTCACCCAATATTTCGATTAGCAATCTGTATGGACTAACTCTAATAGACTTTTAAGAGAATCAAATAGACAGACAAACTCAATCTTAATAAAAAGTATATCAAGGAGTTAATATCTCTATCTCTCGATTTGATCTATACTTATGCAAATAGAATTCTACGAGTCTTTATCAAATACAAGAGATATAAACTTGGATGGTACCAAAGACCAATATCCAAGGATCAATCAATTTCCAATCAACAACCAAAGGTTGGATTTCACAATTGATCGATACAACGTACAACCTGTGGTATTTCAATTATATAACAAAATATAATGCAGAATAGAAATAATACAGACACCAGAAATTTTGTTAATGAGAAAACCGCAAATGCAGAAAAAACCCGGGACCTAGTCTAGATTGAACACCACACTGTAGTAATCCGCTACAGACATTATCCTATTACAAACTAACATCGGTATGGACTGTAGTTGAACCCTAATCAATATTACACTGATTCAAGGTACAATGGCGCTCCTTATGTTTCTGATCCTAGTAGGATACTATGCACTTGATTCCCTTAGTTGATCTCACCCACAACCAAGAGTTGATACGACCCAAAGTCGAAAACTTTAATAAAAAAATCTGTATCACACAGAAAAGTCTATGATAATAGATAAATCTGTTCCACACAGATAAACCTACGAGTTTTGTTCCGTCTTTTGATAAAATCAAGGTCATTAGGAACTAATCAATAACCCGGACTTATATTCCTGAACAACAGCCTAGAATTATTGATCACTTCACAATAATGTTAATCGTATGGTAGCGAAACAAGATATTGCGGAATCACAAACGATGAGACGAAGATGTTTGTGATTTCTTTTTATCTTGCCCTATCAGAGATATAATCTCAAGCCAATTATTCAATTGAACTCGTATAATAGAAAATTGCAAGATCAGATCGCTCAATTATAAGATAAGTAGTTTCGTATGGATTCATAATCCCAATGAAGTCTTTAAATCGCTAACCTACAGGGTCTCAATAAGAAACCTAAGGTCAAAGGAGAATCGACTATAGGAAAACCAACTAGTATCACACATAAGGTGTGGGGATTAGTTTTTCCAGTTGCTAGAGTTCCCCTTATATGGTTTTCAAATTAGGGTTTTCAATATAAGTTACCTTGGTAACAAAGCATTCAATATTCACCGTTAGATGAAAAACCTGATTAGATACAAGATAATATATTTCAACCGTTAGATCGAAACTTAGCTTGTCATACACTAATGAAATGTATTTCACTTAGGTTTAAGTAACTGTACCTAAACGTGTACACCTAGTTGGTTCACTAATAGTTAACCAATGATTAGCCATATGAGCATTTTCATATCAAAAATATTCATCTTCTTCAACTAGTTCAAATGACACAAAAGAACTAGTTGAAGAGTTGTTCAACTGCTTAGGTCTTTATTTATAGACACAATTGAAACAAAATAGGTTTATCCACTTGAATCAATTCATGAACAATAAAGCCACGGTTTGCAAAGATTGAATTCCTTATAATTTATTATTTTGAGTACATGAACTACCGATTTGAGAAATAACCAGCTTGGGTATGCATACGGGTGTGCGTACCTTAGCGACCGAATTTGAGTTGGTTTTGATTTCCAAAATCAGCGGAAGTTTTCGGGAAGAAAAGTTTTGCCAGTACGCGTACCTAAGGTGACTGGTTTGTGAGTTCGTAAACTCCAAACTCATCAAAATTTTCCGGGAGGAAAGTTCCGCCAGCACGCGTACGGGTACACGTACCCAACATGTCTCCTTCACCAATACCGAATGCACACATATGCACGTGCTTGGTTTCCGATACATGGATTTATACACTAATATGCAAACACACTATATATGCTTATATCCATAGATGTTTACATAATCTCAACTCCACATTTTAATCATTGAAACATTCTTCTATAATGTTATAACAGTCGTTATTCAAAAATATCGTCATCAAAGCTATTTTCAAGACTGAAACTTCATCATGACTTTCGTCAAAGGTAAATATGAAAAATGGTTAAAGAAAAAGCTCACCAACACATATTTCGAGAAAAAGATAGGAGAGTAAACTCGGATCGAAATAACAAGTGTGTATGTATGAAAACTATCATACTTATACGACTTTTGTCTCAAGAGTAGGAGATAGAGTAGACTTTTAAGTGATAGATAAGTTCAAGTCTCCACATACCTTTTGGCCAGGTGAAGTTCTACTGGTTCCTTGAGTATCCCTTCGTCTTCGTAAGATAATCGCCATGGAGTCTGGAGCTCAACAAACTTAACTATCCTAGTTCGAGACTTAGCTATAAGTAAACTAGAAATCAAGACATAATATTAACAAACATGATTGAGATGGAAACACATGCGAGTTCCACCAAGCAATGCTATAATAATAGGTTTCTGGTGAATGGAGATTTTCAGGAGCATTGCCCTGCCTTAATGCAAATGAGAATGAAAATACTTATATCTGATCATTCTCCAATTATTCTTAACAGCAACTCTATAGATAAAATTGTTGCACCATTTATATTGGATATTACTTGTTATTTCATCCTTCTTTTCTGGAAAACACGAAAGTTTGGTGGTCTAGTTTAAATTTCTCAAGCAAACCAAGTTCTGTTTTTGCTAAAAAACTTCAAGGCTTAAAAGTTCTACTCAAGGCTTGTAAAAGATCTCTAGGTGACCTTCAATTTTAGCTGGACTCACTAGAAGAAGAGATTGATGATATTGACTGCATGGAGGAGTTTGTTATTCTCAATTCTAAGGATACTGTTCAAAGAGAAAATGAAAAAGATAAACATGCTTCTGTTTCCTTGAACATGTCTATAAAATGGGGTCAAATGGAAAAAGATAGATGGTCTAAAGATGCATAGAAGAATTCTAACTATTTGCATCAGCTAGCTTCTTACAAGTACAAATCAAGTAATATCAATTGCTTGAAGATAGATGGTGATTTGACCTATGATAAATCAAAGATTGCTGATGAGGCTACTAAATTTTATTCAAATCTTTTTTCTGAAGAATTTCCTTCAAGACAAAGATTTGATGAGCTTCAAATGCCATCCATCTATATAGAAGAGAGAATTCTTTTGGAAAAACCATTTTCTGAAGATGAAGTCAAGATTGTTTTTTGGAATTATGGATCTAATAAATCTCCTGGTCTAGATGGTTTTACTATGGAGTTTTTCAAATGCACTTGGGAAGTGATTAAAGAAGATCTAATGAAGGTTGTGATAGAGTTTGAATCTACTTCTTCCTTAGAATATAGATTTAATTGCACCAACTTGAAATTAATTCCTAAATTTTCTGAAACAGTGTCACTTCACAATTTCAGACCTATCATTTTAATTGGAGGTGTGTATAAGATAATTTCAAAAATGTTGGCACAAAGAATGAATGTTTTTATGCCATCTATCATCTCTGATTTCCAAGGAGCCTCTATTTATGAAAGATAGATTAATGATGGCATTTTGATAGCTGCTGAACTTATTGATTCAAGGAAGAGGGATGACAAATCTGGAATTATCTGTAAAGTGGACTTTGAAAAAGCCTTCGATAATGTTAATTGGGTATGTATTGACATTGCTTTATAAAGATTTGGTTTGGCCATATTTGGAGGAGTTGGATAAAATGGTGCATCTCTTATGCAAGGTTCTTTATACTTCTAAATGGTGAAGCTACAAGTTTATTCAGATCTCATAAAGGTATAAGACAGGGGCATCCCATATCTCCCTTTCTATTCATTATTGTAGATGAAATACTATCTCTCATGATCAAGAAATCAACTTCTAATGGTTTGATATCTTGTTTTAAAGTTTCTTCTAATGGCACTGAAATTCAACATCTTTAATTTGTTGATGATTTGGTGGTCTTTCTTGATGATACTACTGAGCAAGTTACAAATTTGAAGAACATTCTTTTCTCTTTTGAGCTCATCTTTGGCTTAAAAGTTAATTTTAGAAAAAGTACCATTGTGGGTATTGGTGATCATAATGGAGCTGTCTGTGCTACTACTTTTGGTTGCAGTAAATCTCAGTGGCCTTTAAACTATTTGGGTATCCCTTTAGGAAGTAAGTTTAAATGAAAATCTATGTGGGATACCATCATTCAAAGAATACATCCGAATCTTGCAATTTGGAAGTGTAGGTATCTCTCAAAAGAACAAAGGCTCATCATGGTAAATAGTGTTTTAGCTAGTTTGCCAATGTATTATCTTTCAATGTTCCAAATGCATATTTTTGTCATGAAAGAAATAGAGAAGATAATAAGATACTTTTTATGGGGTTCTTCTACAAACTCAAGAAAAATGAGTTGGATGAACTGGTCTAGAGCTACTTTACAAAAATCTAGAGGAGGAATTGGAGTGAAAAAATTGAAATTGGTCAAAAAAGCCCTAGATTGCAAATGGATCTGGAGATATGGTTCCGAGGTAAACTCTTTGGAGTCAGATAGTTCATGATAAGTTTGGTGGTAACTACAATGATTTATTTCCTAAGAATTCTTAATTTCCTGTAAAGCATAGCTTATGTGAAGGAATTTTAAAGTCTAAGGAGCATATTATTCAAAATTATTCACTCACTGTTAATAGTGGTGATAGGATTTTTTTTTGGAAAGATAGGTGGATAGGTGATAATTCACTCAAAATGACCTATAACTCTCTTTTTAAACTTTCAAAAAATGAGAATGCTACTATTGGTGATTGTATCTCTAATGCTGCCTGGAACCTGTATTTTTCAAGGAATTTGAATACTGAGGAGTTGGGAGATGTTATTCTCATGTTACAAGATTTGGGAGATCATGATGCTCTTTTAAATGTGTCAAGAGGTGAAGACCAAATAAAATGGATTGTTGAAGGAGAATATTTTTCTATGACTAATTGCTACGAGTCTTTGGATGTGAATGGATATATGGTATTTCCTCATAAATAACTTTGGAACTCAAAGATTCCAATGAAGGTCTCTTTCCTTGTTTGGATTTTGTGCTTCAGTGGTGCCCCTACTCTTGACTATCTGTATAAAGATGGTAAACCTGATCATGACATTTTCCTTTTCTGCAACTTAGCACAACAAACAAATAATTATTTGTTTATGCAGTGCACTGAAACTTCAAAAATGTGGAATTATTTATTACATAGCTTTGGAATTGATTAGGTGGTCTCTGATTCTGTTAAGGAAACCTTATGAGAATGGCCATCAAAGAAAGGTAAGTCGATGCAAAAGAAGTTATGGGGTTTAATTCCTTTTGCAATCTGGTGGAATATCTGGACAGAAAGAAACAACAGACTATTTGTTGGGAGGAAGAGAAATTACAGTCAGCTAATCATTGTAGTGAAGTGTACCATCTACAACTGGGCTAGACATTCTAAATTTTTTGATAACATTCCTCTGAGCACCCTTATATGTAACTGGAATGCTGTTTTGACATGATCTACTTGTAGTCATGTTTTCTCTGTACCTTGTAGCAGTCATGTTTTTATGATTGTTTCATTTTTCAATAAAATTTTCCTTTTCGTTAATTGTTTTTTGTGTATAGTGCTACCGTATATCCAAGATGGAAATGGATAATGAAACTCATCTTTATGTATTCAATAATGGAACTCAAGATATCAGAATTTCAAATCTCAACATTTGGAGGAGGTGGTGACTAAATACAATCCACATCTAGGTTAAATACAACATTGACTAATTACAACCCCATCAAAAATGTAGTTAGATAAATACAATCCTTAAAACTTTTAACAATTGTTTTATATGCAACCCAAACAGTTTGACCATTTTAATCAAGTATTTTCAGGGCAATATAGACGACATATCCCCACATACCTAAACATTATCTCCGCCTATAAAACCACCACCACTCCCACTGGCATTTCTGCCAAAAGCACAACCACCACATGAACTCTCACCTCCGTTGTTAACACCACCATTTCCAACCCAAAATTGAAAGGGGAAATAATCGTTTGGTCCTATTTGATATGGTCCCAAGTTAATTTGGTCCACCAATAAAAGGGAAGTTTTATTTGGTCCTTATTTATTCAAAAATATTAAAGTATCTAAAATACCCATTCTCTATCTTATTTTCTCTCTTCTTGACGTGTTTTTTTTTTCTCTCTCTCTTCTTAACATTAATAAATAAAAAAACTTATAAATGAAATCTCTCTCAAAATATAAGTCGAAAATTATTAAATTTTATATATTCAGAAAGGTATCATCGAAATCTACACAATGAGTACCCATTATATTATGTTTCGAAATTTTAATTTTTTCGGTATAATAGTAGTTCATATCCAAGAATGAACACTATTTTAGGACATGGTAGTTCATTCTACTTCTAGCAGTTCATTTTGTAGAATGAACTGCTAGATGCTAGAAATTTGTTTTGTAGAATGAACTCAGAAAAGTACTTCATTATTAAGAATGAAGTCACAATAGTAGTTCATTATTATAGTTCACATTATAGAATGAAATCGTGATAGATGTTCTTATTGTCGAATGAACTCATAATGGTTGTTCATATTATAGGATTGATAATTCATATTTTAAAATGAAATTGTAATGATAATCAAGCATGGTACGTAGTTCATATTATACAATAAACTCGTAATAGGTGTTCATCACTAGTGGAAAATAGAAGTTTTGCGACCATCGAAGAAAGTCATAGATACGAGTTAAATGACTCACTTTGGAAGTCTGGGAAAGGGTCGCTGTTTGAATGTCTTTTTAATCTATGACGTGGAGGCGGGTCGCTGAAAATCTTATATCAACGACCGATGCTAACAGTCAACTCATTATGACTGACCTCAATCGGTCGTAGATATAGATTTAAATGTTTAAAAATAAACAGATTCAGACTGGCTGAATGAATCTGTTTGGCCTAACTGAATCTGACTAAATAAGAACTCAAATAAAAATTTAATCAAACTCAAATGAGAATTCAAAGGACTTAAACTCAAATCAGACCAAATTCAATGATTACTCATAAATTGAAAATGATCATTCATTGCATTCTTTACAATCTATAACTGAATTCAGTTTACACATACATTCAAACTCATACAGAAAAAAGGATTCAAATTCTGAATTCACACCAATATAAATCCTAATAAGTTCAAGGTTTCTTAAAGACAGGAGCCACTAGCCCCTGTAAGTTCAAAAGTGTCTTAAAGAAAAGTCTAAAATGATAAACTTCCTGGTGTTGAACTAACCCCACACACTTGATACACCTGCGGTAAAATGAACTAACCCAACACTTCTTAATGGTGCACCGGCAGCAAAAAATGTTACACAAAAAAGGATTCAGTTGGTAGTTAAGCTGGAAAGTTACAGGAAAATGAAATCCTGAGTTCTAGATGTATGGAAGGGTCAAAATACTACATGTCCAACATGGAACAACAAGAACCAAAGATTAAAAATACCTCCAATATAGTTCAGTAACATATTCCAGGATATACACACTGCAGTGGTAGACACAAACATATGACATGAACATAGTAGATTTTACATTCTTAGGTTTTACATGAACGGAATAACTTTTTAATACATGTGACCTCATTTCAAGTTCTTAGCTTTTACATTAAAGGAATAACGCATACAATCATCGCCTCGAATAGTCAAACTTAATTAATACTTTATTTGTATAAAATAGAATTTAGCAGCAGAGTGAACAAATTAGTTAATGAAAGAAAGATACCCGATTTTAGATTATTTCCACTCACGAATCCTCGCCAAGAAGTTGAATGGTAGCATTATAAATGTTAAGGTAACCCATGCAAACAAAATGTTAATAAACAAAATTTTATTCAAAAATCTATCTAACTTCCATTAAGTGCAAACATAAATCTAGGAATACCACCATTGTGTGTACCTGTGATTGGACTCGCCGAAAGCATGATGTCATTCACATGAAAAATCACAAGGCATCAATGTAGAACATAGTTGAAGGATGTCGGCTAGAAGGGAAAAAACATCTGATAGTTTAGGCATGGATATGCAGTTTGATAAGAATAAGATTGAGCATATCTCAACCAAACAATTAAAGATGATTATAACGAATAAATATCAAGCTTACTTTCCATTCTGAAAGAAAGTTACCAGCCAAATCGAGTTCCTTCTGATCTGTGATGAACAAAAACTTAGGTGCTCAGAAAGCAATTTGTATGAAGGCTTCTCTGAGGTTTATCAAAATAGAATGACTGTCATGTTTAAACACTGGTGACAAACAAACATTGGGAAAAATGCAGGGTTGCACAAGTTATTGGTCTAGTTGAGTTTGTTTATAAAAAGTTACATGATGTTTTGGTGAAGTCTTAATAATAACCAGAACAGACCGCTGCATACTAGTCATTTGATACCAGCTAGATAAATGAAAATAAAAACACAAACAAATCGGCAGAGGTTATGAATGGATTAAGCAAACTACATCAAGCTGTTAGATATGTAATAATCAAAGGGGAGAGTAAATAAAATTCAACCAAATAACTGAACTTGCACACCCTAGATACCGTATCACCTTCACAAGCATATACTACAAAAACACCTATTAGTGAGGGTTCAAAAACCGTCACAAATAGGGAAAAACCGTCACAAATAAGAAATAAAAAGTCACAAATAAACATTTTTTAGTCTGTCAGAAGCACGAAACCGACCAAAAAATATTGCTCCTTTGATTCATCCAACTATTTCCTAATGTTGGTCAAACAGCCCTCACAAATAGCCACTATTTGTGACGCCCCTAACAAAAAACCCTCACTAAGAGCAACCACAGTGGGCGAGTATAACCAAATATTTGGTCAAAAAATGAGACACAACGGGACAGACTATCGATTAAAATCCAGACCAAGACCAAAACCAAATATAGTCGAGCGAACGTATAATGTACGCCCAACACCATGCGTGCATATAGTTTCCGCCCCACACCAGGCGTGAATAAAGTCTCCGCCCCATTTTTTTCTTTTTTCTTTAGTGTGGGGAGTGCTTTATACCTCCGCCCCATTTTTTATTTCTTTCTTTATTACATGAACAAGATCTCGGCCCCATCGGGCGAACTTATAATGTACGCTCCACCAAATTTAGTCTTCTACCGTAGCGTCACAACACGGACTAAACCCAAATTTTGGTCTTTTTTTAGTCTTTGGTTATGATCGCACCATCGCAGTTGCTCTAATATACGAAAAATAAAACTTTTGATAATACGATAAAAGCCACATCAATCAATCAATCAAAAGTAATAAAAAAAACAAATTAAGTTTGTAACAAAATAAGAAACCAAAACCTTTGAGAGTGGCAGTACCGTGATGCCAAACTTAAGGGTGAAAGCCTAGTTAGTAAGTTCGCGAATCATTCCCGAATTTTTCCGTATCACAAATTTTACCGTTTTATTCGCGTAAGTTTTCAACTCCGAACCCAAGTCGCGTATTATGTGGTATTCCCGGATTATTCGCGAATCGTTCACGAATTTTACGTATCCCAAATCCCGAATGATACGTCCGCTTAATTCGCCATAAATTCTTTAGCTTTTACGTTTTTAAAGGCCCAACTTTTTGGGGTATACTGCCTCCCGGGCATACACAACCCAATATTAGACGTTGTTGTAATTTTTATGAAATAAAAATGACTGAAAAAATTTGAAGGTGAAGGTGAAAGAGATCTCAAACTCACTGACCAAGCATCTAAACCACTATACTACGTCCTCTTGGATGACTAATGTTGTATATATTATTATATCATCGTATTAATTTTATTTTTTCTTTAAATAACTCACACATATGCATAAAAATTGGTTTATGCCCTTATAAATATAAATTATTTAGTATATATAAATACCGAATTTTCAGAGCCGAACTCACATTTATAAATCGAATTATACACGTACGTATGCCGTTCCGAATTACTGACGAATCACATCCCGTTGACCGAATCTTGGACCGAATCTGAATTTTACAAAACCGTATAATACTCGTACGTTTTCCAACTCCGAATTGCTAACTAGGGGTCAAAGGAGATCCTTGTTCGACTGATTAAGCACATAGGCATAAACTATGCCACTGTGGGAGGCATTTAAGTGCATCAAATAGCTGAAGACAGAAACTCAAGATTGGATCACGGCTAATTCCAGATAAATATCTGAAGACACAACAAGAGGACATTACCTCTAATATATAATACACAAAATTGATTAAAAACACCAAAATCAACAATTTCTGGGTGAAAAAGACATCTAGAATTTGATACTTTTTAAATGGACAAAAATGTAAAAATAGCCAGGATGTAACCAGTTTCATCCTGCCCATTTTCAAATACTTTTTCTTATTTTTTAATTTACGCAGGATGTATCTAGCTAGTTTCATCCTCGCTATTTTTTAAGTTTAAGCCAGGATGAATCCAGTTTCATCCTTGCTATTTTTTTTTGTCCATTTCACCCATAAAATTTTTTACTTGTCCATTTAAACCGTGTTTTAAAAATATTTGGACAAATGACCCATTTTTCGTATATAATAGTATGGCAGCAAAATATTAGAAATAATGTCCTCTTGTTGCATCATCAAGATTGGATCACGGCTAATTCCAAAAACTCAACGCATTACAATCGGGTCTCGATGCATTTAGCCAAAATTCATTATTTAATTCGCATGGTGCCTTTGAAAACAACAAGCTCAGGTACTTTTGAAAAAAAATAAATCAATTTAACCTAACCAGATAATTTGTAACACACATGATGCTAACAACAATTCAATACATTCGGTACCTTGTGAAATTTTAATTCCCAAAATAGAAACTAGGCGTACACACCTTTTGATAAGAACTTTTAAAAGAAAACAAATTACTAAGAGCATCTCCAAGAGAGGACAGATCTATTTAATTTTAGTGACACATAGAATTTTAGACCCCTGTTTGACATAAATTCATCTCCAACTGTAGGGTGCTACAAGTTAGGAGGGACCAATTACTAAATATGAAGGTATTCAAGAAAGTGTTATCTACACCTCTGGTTGCACCTCCACGTCATTTTTTTAACCAATTTTCTTTTAATTCTAAGAGTTAAATTTCTCACTGTTGAAGATGATTTTTTAGATATGAGGTTCTATATTTACTCTATGTATAGACCCCATAAATAAAAGGACTAAATAGAAAATCCAAGTAGGATTTTTTCCACGTTATGTTGGAGATGCTCCAAAGGTTAATTTGTCAACATCCGGCACAAAGTTATGTACGGAACTGCACCTCAACAAAATTCAGGTCTAATAGGACTTAAAAATCTGACCCCATCTACTAAACTACTGGTCGAAACGACGCGTACTTTTGACACGTTGTACAGGACACATAGGCGGCCACTTTCCGTTAAGAAAGTATTACCTAAATCACGACCACTTTATACAGATTTTGCCAACTTTATGGATCCAGTTCCATGATAGAAAATGAAACTATAGACGATAAAGAAGGAAGGCTATTATTGGGTCATGACAGACTGCCTCATGACAGACTGCTCATGACAGACTGCCTACAAGAGATTTGCTAATAAGAAGAGGTGTTGAAGTTCCTGAAATGTGTCTATTCTGCAACAACAATGAATCTAGCTCTCACCTTCTACTGCACTGCACTTTTGCTAAAGAAGTGTGGAACAATTTCTTAATTAAGTTAAATTGGTTCTACAGTGTGCATAGACATATTATTCCTTCTCTCCAAGCTTGGTATCTCCCTCAACATAACACATCAAGTTTATCAGTTTGGAATTTGGTGCCTGTTGCAATTATATGGAACTTATGGAAGGAGAGAAATGCTAGGGTGTTCACTGTTAAAAGAAACATTGTCACTGGAGTTGTGAACAAAGCAATTTACTGCTTGTTTACTTGGGCCCTAGCTATTAAATAGTTTGATACTGTGAATTCCACCACAGTTATGGCAGATTGGTGCAACATATATTTTGATCCTTTGTAGTTGCTTCTGTTTAGTCTGCTAGCTTTTGTTGCTTTGCTTGGTTTGATTGTTTGTTTCTAAAGGGAGGTAGCATGTTACCTTCCTTCTTATCCCTCTTTTGTACTTTCTCAGGGTGGTATAATCTTTATACCCTCTCTTTTTTTATCAATACAACTTTTCTTTACCGATCAAAAAAAAGAGAGGCTATTATTGGGTCGATACATTTCATTAGAGGGGTGTCACTTAATAGGATAAAAACGGGTCATACATAAGTAATTTCAAAAACTCTGTATCTCAAATAATTTTGTAATAGCCAAACAATTCTTATTTAGTTAATTTTAATTTAATTTAATTTAATTAGATTTAAAAAAAATATTAGATAATAATCAAATTAATGAATTTTGTTATATACTTGGTGAATTCTGGGACAATGTTTTTGTGGGAAGAAAAACTAAAGAGAAAAAAAAAATTGGAGATTTCTTTCAAACCCTAGATTTTGATTCACTCAACCAAGATGAATGAGACAAGTTACCAATTCGAGGTGGGTGAATCTTTGAATGATAGAGAAAAAAAGTTTTACATCCCTCATGTTGGAGATCAAGAGATGGATGATTTGGTAGATGGTAGAGAGGGTTCAACACAAAGTGATGATGAATCTCAACCAATTGAAGAAATAAATCGACAAAGTGAAGAACCAATGGTTGAAAATCAACATGTATGCCTCTAAACTATCTCTCATGTGCTCAATTTCGCTCAAAATTAGCAAAAATACGTTAAAAAATTCAGATATTTCAACTTACTGCTCCTGTTACGGTTGGGTTTAAGTCTCGAAACCAACCGTAATCCCTATTTATGGTTAGGTTTGGATGAACTCCAAACCGTAACTGGTTATGAATAAGACAAAAGATTTATTACGGTTGGGAATATGTCTAGCTAAACCCAATCGTAAATAATTTTTGCATGGGCATTTAATTCTATTTTTCGGTTGGATTTTTTTCAGAATTCTAAACCGCAACTCCACTTACGGTTGGGATCGATTTTTTAATTCCCAACCGTAATTGTGCCTGTGTTTTAAGTCTTGTTCCTACGGTTGGAAATAAACATCTTACGGCTGGGAATTCAACAGATGGTTGGGTTCGTGGCTCTTTGAACCTAACCGTAAGTGTAATTTTCCTTCTTCTTTCGGACTAATGTTGTGATATTTTCGTTGATAGATCGTGCTTCCACCTAGCCCAATGTCTTTCCAACCTAATGCGAACGAAATTCTAACTGAAGATTCTTCCCATCACTATTTGTCCGACTTGGTAGGTGTTTTTTTTCTTTTGAAACTAATGGAAAGATATGTTTCTCATTCATTTCACCATATCACTATGTTTTTTTGACTAACTTTGAGTTTTTGGACCATGTAGACATGGAAAACGAAGAAAAAAGCACAGGAATGGACAAGAGAACGTGGAAAGTTAATTATATGTGTTATAGTTTGTAATGGATCAAAAAATGACTGCTACTTTCAAATGGTTTTCGAGTTTAGTGGAGAAAGTAAAAGTTATGTGAAAAAGGGTACCGAATATAAACCAAAGACGAAGAAGAAGAATACTAATTTCACTAAGAAGACTAAATGCCCGTTCAAGCTTCAATTCAAGCACAACAAGAAAAGTGAGGAGTGGTATTGGTATTTGGAGAAAGTTGTATGTGGTCGTCATAACCATCCCATACCGGATACTTTGCTATCCCATCCTTATGCGGCGCGGCTTAATGATGAAGAAAAACTCATTGTAAGTTCCATGACGTAAAACCGTATGAAACCCCTTGATATACTTGGTCATATAAATCTCCTCAACCCAAATAATGTTTCTACTTTGCCAACCATCTACAACGTGATATGAATCAATAATGTTGTAGTAAAAAGGTTCGTGAGACTTGTGAAAGCAATGGATTTTAGATTTAATAAAACTTAAAAGTAAAGAAAACTTAGATCAAAATTGATTTCAAGTAATTGGAAAAATAACCAAAACACTAGAATCCACTATTACACATGAATGATGTCAAATATTTCATAACTCTAATTATCCTTTTAATCCTTTATTTCTTAATCCACAAATAATCAAATATATTCTCAAAAATTAATTGTATACCCTAAGCATAGATTATCTAGCCAAATCATAACCTATCTAATTGAATCACAACTAATGAAGAAAATTATGTAAACTTTTAAGAACTCTGCGAAAGCAGTGATTGAGTGAATTATAATTAAATATTAGAGAAAATAAAATAGTTACCCATTGTTCATGTGTGAATAGATTCATCCATTGCCTTGGTTAAGAGAGAATTAACCTCTTATCATGTTGGAAACACGCTCAAAAGTTGATTTCATTTATGCTCAAAGGGTTACAAATGATGAATAAGGGAGAATTATAATAAAAATCGGCTTTGCAACGCTTATAAAAGTTGCAAAAACCGTTACAAAGAACCGTTACTGTTGATGTTGCGTTTTTAAGTCTGCATGTAAACTGCGACCCACGGAATGAGTCGCTGTCACTGTTTAACAACGACTGCTGGTGCAGGTCCGTTTTTCGTGTTCTTCAGTTTTGCAGCAGCAGCAGAAATGGCAGCTCTGCAAATTTGATTTTTTCGCTCCGTGGTGCTCTTTTTCTCTCCCAATATCTTCCTACCCCCTCTGTGACTCCCAAAGTCTCGATTATATACTCTCATCTCCTCAAAAATCCTCGAGTAAATGCAAATAATTCTCTTATTTACTCGAGAATAATATCCTACCATATTATGGGAATCATTCCATGTGAATCTCCTTCACGTGTCAATACCATTCCACCTTCATCTGAACACGTTATTGCACATACCAAATAGTCCCAAACATTCTCATAACACACGCCAAAAATCAGTGAACACTGGAAACCCGTGAAAATATCATCTTCTCCGTGTTAACCCAAATCCACGTATTCACCCCAACTTCTTCGCATATGAAGGACTTACCAGTCCTGTTTGAGTTCAACAGGCCCAAACCAAGCTAAATATTCGATCGAATCTCACCAGAGACTCCCCAATCCGAGTCCAGAGAATTCCGTAGTTTCTCTCTGCCATTTCATTGTTTTGAAAAGGAAATAAAATCTTCCCTTATTTCACGTAAACAAAGTTGTTACCACTCCTGTGTTGATGCAATGAGGTGATACCAAGTCATTCCCGTGAAAAAGAGTCCCTTAGAAACTTGCCCAAAACACCTCCAGAATACACAGCTGCATGTAAACTTTTTTTTCTCGCCAAAACATAAATTTTGAAATGAAGAAGATGGTTAGCCCTTATCCAACGTCATGGGCACCGAATAACCAGTGGGTGCCCCTTAGCAATTGGGTTACCCCTTATCCAAAGTGGGAGTCCGAATAGCGAATGTCCTCCGGGGGGTGTTCCGAGCAACTTTTTGAGCCGAATTTTCCAACAATCTTTATTTCCAAAAAATACCTACAAACACACAAAACACCATAATAAGGACAAAAACGAATACTAACAATACGAAACATTGAGGACAAATTAGACACATAAATGTGTGTATCAAATACCCCCAAACTTATTATTTGCTAGTCCCGAGCAAATCTAATCTTGAAAATAAAAGGACTACACTTAGCACGTGCAGCAAGCCGTTAAACCGCTAGGTGGCCCTAGTGGCGGAGTGTCGTCTCCGGAGGGTTTACCAGAGGTGTACCCACAAAACCTGTACTTCTAATTGGTCACCAGTATCCAAAGAGCTATGAGGACATACAAATTCTCAACCTATCTCCAAGTGACTAGAATGCCAGAGAAATTAAAGGTGCCAACTCTAAAGCCGATCAAGAAAAGGGGAGACACATCCGCAACACTGCTAGATAAAGAGATATCCGCTACACAGCTACATAAACATTGTAAGATGCGTCCGCTGATTTACAGCTGGATAAGATTAGGAGAGAGATAAAAATGAGAGGGACATCTGCTACACATCTGGACTAATTACGTGTGATAAGTTGAACCAGTGCTGGAAAGATCTTGTGTCAGATTGAAAGCGGACTAACAAAGCAACCAAATGTATCTTTCTTCGACTCTCTCATAGTGCTCAGTAGAAACAACGTTTTCTTCGGTCTTCAACTGTTGATGATAAACTTGATGATAAACTATCGAACCTCATGGAACCTTGACAATTAACTAGGAAGGAATTTCTCTTCTTGATTCTTCACTTGAAACTTGTACCCTGATTTTATAGATTTCTACTTCCTCACTAGACTGTTTGTTGATGATGATAACCAGTTGTAATCTTTCATTGTGAGGATTAGGATTAAGGTCCATGTTACCTTTTCTCTAATATACATTTTATCTCCCTATTGAAACCTCTACCCGACCACTAGTCAAAACTAGTATACAACATGGATCAAGGGTAAACAGTGGTCCTCCCGAGGGATCAACATCACCCGTAGGGGTAGCTACCTTATGTGTAATACCATATTTCTTCATTAAAATCTTAAAAGGTCCATTACAAAAGCTCTATATTCTAACTCAACAGTAAATGACCCTCCATCACTAATTATAGCTCGCGGTGTACCAAAACGTGTAAGTATATTATTTTTCAAGAACTCAATCACAACCCTATGGTCATTGGTTTTACACGCAACCGCCTCAATCCACTTAGAGACATAGTCTACGGCGACAAGGATATATAGGTTACCAAAAGATTTAGGAAATGGACCCATAAAGTCAATACCCCACACATCAAAGACCTCAACAATTAAAATCGGGTTCAAGGGCATCATATTCCTACGGGAAATGGTTCCTAATTTCTGGAAACGTTCACAGGTAACACAGTAACTATGGGAGTCTTTAAACAACGAAGGACAATAGAATCCACACTGCAATATCTTAGCAACAGTCTTCTTAGCACTAAAGTGACCCCCATAAGCATGATCATGACAAAAGGAAATAATACTGGACTGGTCACTCTAAGGTATACATCTCCTAATAATCTGGTATGGACAATATTTAAATAAATAAGGATCATCCCAAAATAAGTGCTTAACCTCGGCTAAAAACCTAGAACGATCTTGTTTACCCCAATGTTGGGAAATTCGACCAGTAACAAGATAGTTCACTATATTTGCATACCAAGGTGATTGGGAAACAGAGAACAATTGTTCATCAGGAAAGCTGTCCCTTATAGGAAGGGGATCACTAGGGGAACTAACAACTAGCCTAGACAAGTGGTCTTCTACAATATTTTCTTCACCCTTTTTGTCCCTAATATCGGGAGAAAATTCTTGTAACAATAGGATCCACCTAATCAATCTAGGTTTGGTATCCTTCTTAGATAAAAGGTATTTCAAAGAAGCATGATCAGTATAGATTACGATCTTAGAACCTAAGAGGTAGGATCTAAACTTGTCTAAGGCAAACACAATATCTAATAGTTCCTTCTCCGTAGTGGTATAGTTCAACTGGGCATCATTCAGAGTTTTGATAGCATAGTAAATCACATGAAGTAACTTATTTTCTCGCTGACCTAGCATAACACCAATATCATAATCTGAAGCATCACACATGATCTCAAAGGGTAGGTTCCAGTTGGGTGCCTGGATTATGGGGCGGTAGTGAGTAAAGTCTTAAGCTTCTCAAAATCCTCTAAACAAGCATCATCAAAGACAAACTTAGCATCATTTGCAAGAAAATTGTAAAGAGGTATAGAAATCAAGCTAAAATCCTTAATGAATCGATGATAAAAACCAGCATGCCCTAAGAATGACCTAATATCTCTTACGGTTTTAGGGACCGGTAAAGTTTTAATAAGGTCAACTTTGGCTCTATCTACATCTATACCTTTCGAAGATTCAATATGCCCTAGAACAATTCCTGAACGAACCATGAAATGACATTTTTCCCAATTAAGCACTAAATTATTTTCCTTACACCTAGTCAGAACTAATGACAAATGATGCAAGAACTCATCGAAAGACGAACCAAACACTGAAAAATCATCCATAAAGACCTCTAAGAACCGTTCTACCATGTCAGAAAATATGCTCAACATACAACGCTGAAAGGTCGCAGGGGAATTGCATAGCCCTAAAGGCATGCGTCTATACGCAAAGGTACCAAAGGGACATGTAAAAGTGGTTTTCTCTTGGTCTTCTGGGGCAATAGGAACCTGATTATAGCCACAAAATCCATCTAAAAACCAAAAATGGCTACGGCCAGCTAATCTTTCTAGCATTTGGTCGATGAAGGGAAGGGGAAAGTGGTCCTTCCTAGTGACCTTGTTCAATTTTCTATAGTCAATACAGACACGCCAACCCGTGGTCATTCGGGTTGGGATTAACTCATTATTATCATTCTGGACTATAATAATACCGGATTTCTTGGGAACAACCTGAACGGGGCTGACCCACTTACTGTCTGAAATGGTGTAGATAATGCCTGCATCTAATAGCTTAAGAACCTCGGTTCGAACTACTTCTTTCATATTAAGGTTCAATCGACGTTGCATCTCCCTAGAAGGTTTGGTGTCTTCCTCAAAATAAATCCGATGCATAAAAAAAGTAGGACTTATACCCTTAATGTCTGCTATGGTCCACCCTAAAGATTCCTTGTTGTTTTGAAGGACGGTTACTAGCCTACTTTCCTGATCACTATCCAAGTCGGAAGCAATAATCATAGGTAAAGTTTCATATGGACCTAAAAACACATACTTCAAGGTATCTGGTAAAGGTTTTAGGTCCAACTTAGGAGGCTTTTCTAATGAAGGGACTAGGGTAGAATTAGAAATGGGTAGAGATTCGAACTTAGGTTTCCAGCCATTACTAGTTTCTATCAAAGGGGTTGAATCTAACAAAGCATTCACCTCATTAATCACATCATCATCATCAAAATCAATCCCAAAGTGAGCTAGGCATTTCTCTAATGGATCTTCCATCAAAGTGTTTAGTAATGACTCCTCGACTAATGTTCCTATCATGTTCACCTCTTCTATGCTCGAGTCATCTAGTTCAAAGGGTAGATTACTAATATGAAAGACGTTCAGCTCAATAGTCATATTACCAAAAGACAAATTCATAATACCAGTTCGACAGTTAATGATCGCATTGGATGTAGCTAAAAAAGGTCGACTGATGCGTGTCGTATGCGTCAAAAATAATTCCACTTCCTCACTTAACTAAATATAAATATAGTATTCGATAAGAAAGAGTTCGTATCCACAGAGAGGCGATTGTTGTTATGTAATTTTCAGATACTTAAGTAACCAAGTAACCCAGGGTGTGTTTTTGTTTTTATCAAAGTAATAATACTAAATAAAGCGAAGCAAATAGTTGGAATAATCAATAGGGAGAAGATATTGGTCAAGGGATAGTATCATTCACAAGCATGTATTTTTCATCTATGATTAGAATTGGTATTTAATCTCTCAATTATCAAAAGTCCTAGGATATCTTGATCGCAAGAGTATCACGTTTATTTCCTGATTTTATCACAAACAACATTAAAAGATGTTATTGTGAAATCTACTTAAAAAGCAACCTATAGTGTAAAAGCACAATTAGATTTAACTCCCTAAGAGCAATAAGTTCTATGAAATAAGACTAATCAATGCAAACAAACGTGTAAAAGCACTAATTCGTTTTAACAAAGGTTATGATTCATATGCGATTAAAAATATGTATCACTACAAGTATTAACCACAAGATGCTACTAGAAATCAGGGATAAACAACTTTTACGTATTGAAAACCCTAATATAGCTATAGAGATGAAAACAAATCCAATTGATTCCGGACTCAACCAAACTAGCATTCAAATCATATGATAATAAAAACAATGAATCATAAACGATAAAATTGAGACAAAACTAAATCATAGAATCAAATAACATGCTTGAAGGAATCAACTTTTATCCCATAACCAATAGTTGTATTTATCTACTCATATTCTTGGAGTTCATCATCATAATATTCAAAGAAATAAGATGAAACATAAAAGAACGCAAACCCTAGAAGTAGTTCTCTGCAAAAGCTCCAAGAATAGAATAAAACGTGACATCCAAAAGTTAGTAGAACTTTTCTTTTTATAGATTTTCCTCCTTCCAAAATTAGGTTCAAGTCTTCAAAGTCCATTAGTTGGAAATTCACCCGGCCCACGAGTGAGAGAAACCCATGTAGAAAATATGTCCCAAAAACGCTCGCCAGAAAACTGGGTTTTTGCCCGGAAATTGGCAGGAATCCGGCACCGGAAAGTCACCAACGGTAACCTGAAAAGTCAAACCGTCAATAGTCCAAATCGGTCAGATCGGGTCAGGTTGAGTCAACTCGGGTCAAGCATACCAAGTCAACTTAGAGTCAACTGAGGCAGTTGACATGAGTTAGTTCAGGACAGAATTTTGCATTTCACGGCCAAGATGTCCCAGCTTGCCATCATTGTGCTTCAACCAAGATGGCTATATCCTGCATCTCATTTCCAGCATGATGGCTATGGATTCCTCACATCTGCAGCTTCCCATGTGCTTCAACCCATTTAACTGCCCTGCAATTCCACCAGTTTCTTACCTTGCTTATCCAACTGCATCTTTAGCTCACCAACAGACCCATTGTAGCTTCAACTCATATCTCACTGCAATCATAATCAGCTGACCTCAAATTCAATAGTAACCTGCAATCTGAGCTTTTAATCGTTGTAGTTCAGTCCACCACCATTGCCTAGCCATTGCAGCTTCACAACTAACACTAGCTACCTGAACCAGCACAATCTCAGCTGCACCACCTCTAACTACATCAGTTCTTGCAGCTGAACACACACAAGCTCACATCCCAGGCTTAGTTTCTTTCGACTTCCAAACAACCATCTCATAACCAGTGTTCCACCTGCATTAATTATCTTCAGTTACAGAACTACCTCCACTGCCATATCTTTCTTGCAACTTCATCATCTCAGTTCTACAACTTAGCTGCATCTTGAACTCACTCATTTTAGCACCACACAACACTACAACCTGAACCTACCCCAGAGAAACACACACAGAAGCATAATTGCATCATCTGAGCTGCAATCTCTTCCTTGTATCACCAGGTCCATTTCCACTACAGCTGCAATGTCATTTACCCTTTCAGCATTGCAGTATCAACACCTGCATCACCAACTCAATAACTACTTAACATCATTTACTTGACAGAGCTCAATCCATCACTGCAAAATAATGACCACATTCACCAAAATCCTTCTCCTAACTGCCCTTGCACCTCCTTCCTTGACTTCAAATCTGAGTTGCACAGCAACTCCATCTGCAGAACATCTCCATTTTATGTCATCTAAATCACAAGCAAGACACAACTTTAGTTCATCAGAAGAAGCTAAATTCATGCCCATCAGCTTTATAACTTCACCAACAACAACACAACTGCATTGCCATTTCTTCTCACACCTGCAGTTTCCCATTTACTTTCATTGCAGCAGCATTCCAATGCCACAACGTACATGCCTTCTTATCCTCCACTGAAAAAACCACACCCAGCTCTCCTCATTCTCAATCCACATTCAGTGACCACTAGAACCTGTATCACAACTATGGCACTAGCACCACCAATTTAGCTTCCCTACTTAGCTCAATTCCAGTTTATTTCTTTCAGCTATCTTGCTTAGGAACTCCAGCTGCACCACCTGTAGCTCCAACTCAGACCCATATCACCAGCTGCTTCACATCCAACCAGTTCCTCCTCATAAACATCACCACCACAATCAAGACCACCATCTGCTGTAAACACCTGCAACTTCCCATGTAACTCATACCACAACCACCAACACCATATCATGGCCAATACAATAGCAACTCACTTTCAGTTCATATACCACCAACCCAAATTCGTCTACCAAACCCATCTCAGATTCAGAACAAACCCTAGCTCCACTTTCTTCCATGAGCAACACCATCTTCTAATCAAACCCAACCCTGATTTGACATCAATCAGTCACAGTAGCTCCATCAATCTCCTCAAATTACCAGCAACCAAAACCCATTCTCGATCTGAAATCCCTAATTCACCTCAAATCAGTGAGAGAGTTAACCTAGAACTTAAAGTAACAAATACCCCCATCTGCTGTGTCTTTATCAACCTCAAATCATTCATTTAAAATCCATGTCAACTCTGCATCTTAATCTCCTCCATTTTCTCACCTCCCTGTGACCAATGATGGAGCCGCCATCGACTTCAGGCAGAGAGAAAAATGATGGATTCTCTGAAATTTAGGTGTAGGTAATGATTTGGGGTGGATGAGTACACCCCAATAATAGAAACCACCCCAGAATGGGGTTCTTATAATGGTTGATCAATTCTTGATAAGGGTTAACCAAATTTCTAGCCCCTTATCCTTAGTTATGCTCCAAATAATGTTTTCCTGTGAAATGACTTTTCCGCCCTTTTTCGCTCCAACTGGACGCCTGAGAGTGACGCTTTTGCCCTTCTCAAATTTTGTCGCCAACGATATCATCTCTTACTTCTCATGTTCACTTCTTCCCTTCAATGTCTTTTCATCACTAAAGTTGTCATGCTTTTCAGAAAGAATTTGCATCACTAAAGCCGACATACTTTTCAGACAGAGATGAAGGAATAAAAGCAAATAATGAGAAATAATTCGCCTCCAACCACAGTTGCACTTGAGATGAGACTTTCGCGCTGTTTATTCTCCTTTTGATCCAAATGACTCCAAAGTACCTAAATACTCAAAAATAAAACATAAGATACATAATTTACAAGAAAACTAGTAGAGAAAGCATAAACAATAGATAAATAATAAGGTGTTTTAGACACCTATCAGATTCCCCCACACTTAGACTTTGCTAGTCCACGAGAAAATCAAACAAAACAATTCTAAAACATACATACAACTCCGTCTCGTCGAGGCTACGGTCACTTTAAGCATAAATAACAAGCCTTTAAACCCCTAGGTGTCCCTAGTGGACGAGTTTTAGTCTCTTGAAGGTTTACAAGAGGTATGCCTACAAAACCTATATTTCCAACTCCGTCTATATGTGACAAATCAATGAACAAATCCAAAATGACTACATGAGGAGGTACCTTGTGCAAATTCAATTCATATATTAGTAAATAAAGCTTTAATTAGATAGTCGCACAAGCCACAATACTCGGAAACTAACAAACCACAATCACAATGAAAAGATTAAGAAGATGGATATAGATGTAGATGTTGGCGAATGTTCACAAGTGATCGATGTTTCTCATATCTTTCTGATGGTCACCGCCAAGATGAACCTATGCATCCTATTGGATTGAGCTACTGGTCTTAATTCTAGTGTTAACACACTGGCATATACAAGGGAACCAGTGGTCAACAAACTTATTTCTACATCAACTCACTGGCATATACAAGGGAACCAGGAGTGACTTTATTCAACAATAACAATATTTTTCTTTTCTTTTTCACTTTTTTTTTTTTTGTGACAACATGATTAGATCTTTTGGATCCAAGTGCATGCTTCATTGTCAGCAAGTATGTGATAGTTGCCTTGGATCCTGCATTCCACGCTTGTTTAGGAGACGGAGACAGGGACTACGTTTTACACATACTGCTATTCCTAAGTGTCATTTTTATTCCGTTTGGTCTAATTGGTCGGTTTTTTTTTTTTTAGCAACTCAATCACTCTATTTCATCCTAGAAATAATAACAAGTTGATGTTTAGTGACCCACCAAAGCACTTAGAGAACAATATATAAATATGGAAAAATAAAAGTAGAACATGATATGGTGATATTCCAAGATATGGTAACAACTATCATGGTATTTATGATTTCTGAGCTATGTTCGTCCATTTTAGTTAATTGGTTCCTCAACTCCTGCAATCAAAATGGTTCCATCCACTAATGGTGTCATCCTAAAGGCACAAGTTTCTAGATTTCGGAGTTCAAAAAGCACAATTTTTTCTTGGTTTTTCTATTTTTCTGATTTTTTTTTTACTAAAGGCATAAAACACACTAAAACAAACTATACAAACATATAAATGTTCCCCCACACTTAAACTTTACATTGTCCTCAATATAAAATTGAATTGTCCAAAGAAAGTTCAAGGTGGGAAATTCCGCAAATGATATGCAAAAACAAAGAAAATAAAGATAAAATGCATAAAGAATAAAAAGATAAGGGTAAAGATACAAAACCGGTGGGTTGCATCCTACTTAGCGCTTGGTTTAAATTCGTCTTCCCGACGTTCTCCTTGTTTGTTAAGACTCCCCATATTCCAACAATCTGAAAAGTTGGGGATCCTTCCATGTAACCTTCGTTGGAAACAGTAGCTTCACACAAGCATTAGTACAATAAAACATAAGTGAAGCTATATATCCGTAAAAGTCTCCCCCACACTTATTCATGTCCACACTTGAAAGTGGATAAAGAACATAGGTATCGGGAACTTTTTCAACTTCTTGTCCGCAAATCTGCATAATATGAGAAACAAATGTCTCCAATGGAGGATATCGAGAAACAAAGTCATTGAACAATATTTCTGAAGCACATACATTTAATCCAACAAAAGGTAAAGGAGAAGAATCAATAAGCAAAGGATTATTCAAACCTTGCGGAAACTCTTGTATTGAGGAATCCTCTTCTTCCTTATAAAACTCAAGTGAACTTACCTCTTGTATATCGTGGTCCTCTATCAAACCTTGCAACAAATCTTCATTCTTCTTTGCCTCAACTAAAGCCTCGACATCAACATCATCATTATAATCTTTTATAGGTTCAATTGGGACTTCCACAATATTACTTAATTCGGTTTCATTCCCAATCAATACTTCAACACCCTCGTATGTTACACTATCTAAAACCATGTTTTTGTTATACTCCAAGACTCCACCTTTTGAATAGGCGAACGATCGTTATTATAATCCGGAGTTGGAATAACTTCATTCTTGTTACAAGGATTTTCAAAAGGTTCAAAATCATCATCGTAACCCATAGAATAACGTCTATCACTCTCCTTTCTTAAAGCTCTTTTAGCTTCAATAACTTCTTCATCGGATGCTAGGACGTCATCGATCAATTGATAGAACCTTCTTTCAAGTTCTCTCAAACTAGGTTGCCTTGCACCAAGGAGATCACGAATAGGTTTAGATACACCATCACAAGCCTTAATTGGTGTAAAACTCTCAATTGTCCGCTCATGACTAGAGGATGGCGAATCAAGGCGTTTCACCATATTGTGTGTATCTTGTTCAAATTGTTGTGTCAGCTCCTTTATCTTATCACAAATATATGCAACACTAGGAGAAATATGATTAGAAGCATGACTATCCTCCCCTCCTAGTGATTGTTCACTTACATACCTACCATAAGAAGGTTGGTATGTACGAGAATAACCAAAAGGATACGCGAAATATTGACCATAACCAAAAGAATGGTTTTTGTTATACCCCCCGTATGGTTGGTAGTTGTCATGAGCTTTAGATTGAAAACCAAATAAATTATTGTGTGCATGTTCTTGTCCACCATACATAGGGAACAAATACTTGATTAGGTACTCTTGACATGTAGATGCCAATTATCAAGTACTTGAAAAAGAAAAATTCTCATAACAGCAAATCAGAAATAAGAGACAAGAAACATAAACAAAAACTAAAGTAAAAAGAAACTAAAAACTTAATAACAAGACGTTTGCCTCCCCGGAAACGGCACAAAAATTTGATGCGTGTCGTATGCGTCAAAAATAATTTCACTTCCTCACTCAACTAAATATAAATATAGTATTCGATAAGAAAGAGTTCGTATCCACAGAGAGGCGATTGTTGTTATTCAATTTTCAGATTCTTAAGTAACCAAGTAACCCAGGGTGTGTTTTTGTTTTTATTAAAGTAATAATACTAAATAAAGCGAAGCAAATAGTTGGAATAATCAATAGGGAGAAGATATTGGTCAAGGGATAGTATCATTCACAAGCATGTATTTTTCATCTATGATTAGAATTTGTATTTAATCTCTCAATTATCAAAAGTCCTAGGATATCTTGATCGCAAGAGTATCCCGTTTATTTCCTGATTTTATCACAAACAACATTAAAAGATGCTATTGTGAAATCTACTTAAAAAGCAACCTAAAGTGTAAAAGCACAATTAGATTTAACTCCCTAAGAGCAATAAGTTCTATGAAATAAGACTAATCAATGCAAACAAACGTGTAAAAGCACTAATTCGTTTTAACAAAGGTTATGATTCATATGCGATTAAAAAGATGTATCACTACAAGTATTAACCACAAGATGCTACTAGAAATCAGGGATAAACAACTTTTACGTATTGAAAACCCTAATATAGCTATAGAGATGAAAACAAATCCAATTGATTCCGGACTCAACCAAACTAGCATTCAAATCATATGATAATAAAAACAATGAATCATCAACGATAAAATTGAGACAAAACTAAATCATAGAATCAAATAAAATGCTTGAAGGAATCAACTTTTATCCCATAACCAATAGGTGTATTTAGCTACTCATATTCTTGGAATTCATCATCATAATATTCAAAGAAATAAGATGAAACATAAAAGAAAGCAAACCCTAGAAGTAGTTCTCTGCAAAAGCTCCAAGAATAGAATAAAACGTGATATCCAAAAGTTAGTAGAACTTTTCTTTTTATAGCTTTTCCTCATTCCAAAATTAGGTTCAAGTCTTCAAAGTCCATTAGTTGGAAATTCACCCGGCCCACGAGTGAGAGAAAACCATGTAGAAAATATGTCCCAAAAGCGCTCACCGGAAAACTGGGTTTTGGCCGGAAATTGGCTGGAATCCGGCACCGAAAATTCACCGCCGGTAACCTGAAAAGTCAAACCGTCAACGGTCCAACTCGGTCAGATCGGGTCAGGTTGAGTCAACTCGGGTCAAGCACACCGAGTCAACTCAGAGTCAACTAAGGAAGTTGACATGAGTTAGTCCAGGCCAGAATTTTTCATTTCATAGACAAGAAGGCCCAGCTTGCCATCATTGTGCTTCAGCCAAGATGGCTATATCCTGCATCTCATTTCCAGCATGATGGCTATGGATTCCTCACAGCTACAGCTTCCCATGTGCTTCAACCCATTTAGCTGCCCTGAAATTCCACCCGTTTCTTCCCTTGCTTATCCAACTGCATATTTAGCTCACCAACAGACCCATTGTAGCTTCAACTCATATCTCACTGCAATCATAATCAGCTGACCGCAAATTAAATAGTAACCTGCAATAGGAGATTTTAACCGTTGTAGTTCAGTCCACCACCATTGCCTAGCCATTGCAGCTTTACAACTAACACCATCTACCTGAACCAGCATAATCTCAGCTGCACCACCTCTAACTGCATCAGTTCTTGCAGCTGAACACACACAAGCTCACATCCTAGGCTTAGTTTCTTTCGACTGCCAAACAACCATCTCATAACCAGTGTTCCTCCTGCATTAATTAGCTTCAGTTACAGAACTACCGCCACTGCCATATCTTGCTTGCAACTTTATCATCCCAGTTCTACAACTTAGCTTCATCTTGAACTCACTCATTTTAGCACCACACAGCACTACAACCTGAACCTACCCCAGAACAACACACATAGCAGCATAATTGCATCATCTGAGCTGCAATCTCTTCCTTGTATCACCAAGTCCATTTCCACTACAGATGCAATGTCATTTACCCTTTCAGCATTGCAGTATCAACACATGCATCACCAACTCAATAACTACTTAACATCATTTACTTTCCAGAGCTCAATCAATCACTACAAAATAATGACCACATTCACCAAAATCCTTCTCCTAACTGCCCTTGCACCTCCTTCCTTGACTTCAAATCTGAGTTGCACAATAACTCCATCTGCAGAACATCACCATTTCATGTCATCTAAATCACTAGCAAGACACAGCTTCAGTTCATCAGAAGCAGCTAAATTCATGCCCATCAGCTCTATAAATTCACCAAAAACAACACAACTGCATTTCCATTTATTCTCACACCTGCAGTTTCCCATTTAATTTAATTGCAGCAGCATTCCAATGCTACCACGTACAGGCCTTCTTATCCTCCACTGAACAAACCACACCCACCTCTCCTCATTCTCAATCCACATTCAGTGACCACTTGTAGCGTCCCCTAAGCTAGCAGTTGACTAATCCAAGAGATTAACTAAATAAGAGGCACTAAAATTCCAAAACATTTAATTAAACAATCAATTAATAAATCTGCTACAAAACTTAGCCCAAAACTAATCCATCTCAGAAATATATATATACAAAATATTCTCTCAAATGATACATATATAATATTCATTTGGTTTTCAAATAAAATATACAACAAGGTAAACATAACAGAAGTTAATCTACTAGTGAGGTCAACCCGTGAAGCTTTATTTCGCAACTCTGATCTGTCACAGAAACCGAAGTGGGAATAATTAACATTTAACCTTCTAAGTAATCATATGCAAGATTTGGAAAACAATAATGTTTTTCCGAAAATATTAAACAATGACTAAGTCACTGAAAATAATCATACATGAATACGGAACAAACTCCTTTGTCAAACAATGTACTAATATGGTTGTGAATTCCTAACCGGAAATTCACACCTATTTAGCTATGGATGCCACCAAGACCATGGTGACCAACTCTAAGCATAAAAGCTGAATTCATGTAGATATAAATGTGAAGGAGCGTATCCTATATACCACAAGTGGAAATTCTCATTTCCCATAACAATTCATGTTGACGACCAAACAATACAAGTCCTTTCCACATCGTGGAAAGATTCACAAAAATAACAGGATTATCATAATGCATTTTAAATAAAATATGGAATGCAAAAATAGACAATGCATGAGTTTATAAAGCATAATATTTTATAAAAATAACAATAATGAATACAAAGAGTCAAATGCATTCCCACACCTTTTTGAAGACAGGCCACGCCTACCTCGAGATCCACGATCCACTAGTTCATCCTTTGAATCGATCGTTGTTAATAACGAACTGTTAATCACACAAGCAATCTAAGAAACTAGCAAGAATGGCTCATACAAGAATTATATAATTCTATTTAACGGTTCTAAGCCCATTATGGTATCTCATTCTCCATCTTTAACATAACTAAGAGTTTACTAATCCAATTAGGTTGATTCTATAGTCCATTAGATATGTCTTATGAATATCTACAACCTTGTAGAAGAAGCCAAAGGTCAATTCGAACCATAAGTGGTCCAAAACATCAATATAAGATAACTAGTCTAAAGCCCAAGCCCACTTAAACAAATCCATTAATAAGGGCCTGGTCCAACAGTTTCTATTAATGGTCAAATGTAACGGTCAACGGTCTCTAACAGTCAACGTCAGTCAAGTCAATGTCCTGGTCAAATGGTCAACTCAAGTCTACGGTTAACTGAGTCAAGGTCAGGTCAACGAGTCAACTCAGTTACCAAACTGAGTCAAAGTAGTCAAAACCGAGTCTACATATACAACTCAATCAGACCATAACATTCGTGATAAGTCGCCCTAAACTGACTGGGATGATTAATGGGCCTAAACTCAAGAACATAAGTTCATACAATCACTTTACATTCCATTCAACTTATGTAAACTTCATAACACAATTTCAATTTCAACTTCAGCTTACCTTTAGGAAGTATCTGCAAGTCTCTCACTGCACATGTTCAACTCCAAAGTTCATCTAACCTTCACTTTTACAATACAATCATTTTATTACTTCATACTTCTAACTACAAACACAATTACAGTTTACCTTGGTCTGCAGTTGTAGGCTTTCACTAATGCCTTTACTACAACAACAATACAATCAACTTCAAATACGAAGACCACATCACCAATCCTTCGAACCGTAACTTCATACATGATATTAACTTTCTATATCCTCACCATCTGTCAACAAACTCATTATTATTAGCTTTTCCATTCTTCACAATCTAACAAAACATCACCACAATTTACAATTACAGCTCCACTAATACTTCCACCTCCAACACCAGTTCAAATAAGAACTACAAGAACACTTCCAACGCCTTCTCATTCACACACCGAACCATTACCCGCAACCTCAATACGCCGACGACCATCATCTCAAACCACCAACATATCTAAACCGCAACTTCAACATCACCATTTCAATATCAAGACAACCATCACCACCATTGAAACTCAAACTTATGATTCAATGCCTTGTCCAGACTTTACTCTGAATTCCAACTCAATTTCTCGTGATTCAAAACACATAACATCTTTATCATCACCAGTACAGCAACCCAACTACCAAAATATCCAAAATATTCATCTAATACTTACCATATCTCTATCACATCTTAGTTCATTGGCATCTCACAATTTCAATTACATAAAAGTATAATGCTTAATTGATAAAAGCAATTACCTAACATTAGTTCCATTCGAGCAATTACAATTCCCTTGAGTCTGAATTAACAATTTCAATCATCGAGCTCAGTATCCTCAAATATCAGCCCAACACCTTAAGACCAATCCATCTCCACTGTTATTCCAGTTCAACTTTAGTTCAAACAATACAATCGTTTTCCAGTTCTCCACACAATTTTCAACCATCCCAAAAGAACTTCAATCCACACAAAACTTCAATTCCAAATACATACCACAATTATACAAATTCAATAATTCATAATGAATGAAATTCAATCTAATTCAGTTAAGGAAGAAGAGATTACCTCAAACAAATTGACTTCAAACTCTTCTTCACTACAACTCAAGATACCACTTCCACCCAACCAGAATTCATCAATCTTCATCACCATCTTTGATTCAGTAGACTCCAATTCAAGTCCCAATCCTCAATCATTCAATTCCCATCTCGAATAATTCTTCCGAACATCAATTTCATCTTCTACTGACTTCTCCAATTTATTTCTATGAAACCCTAATTCGCTGATTCTTCGATTAATCTTCAGAACATCTTCATAACATCAATTCAGTCACAACCCTTCTATTCCTCATCTAACAGAAACTCGATTTACTCATCAATTTCAACATGCACTCAACCTCAATCTCAAAACCCTAATTCTTCAATTCATCACTGAATCCTCTTCAAACTACTTCAGAACTTCAATTAAACTACAACCCTATTACTCTTCACCTAACGGCAACCCAATTCACCTCTCAATTCGTCACAAACCCTAACTCAGAAACCCTATGTTCGATTTACATCAACAACTCCATCCTCTTCATCCCGAGCTCGATTAACATCAACACTACTTTCATCTCATCATCAACATCTTCTAATTCATCTTTCCTGAATCATTGATTGTCTCTTTCTCTCTCAAAACAACTCTCAATCACCCGCAGAGAAAGAACAGGGGGAGAAAAGAAAGAAAAGAAGAAAAAATAGAAGAAGAAATAAGAGAAATTGATTTCTCTTCGACACGTTGCCGATGATGAGGCCAACGACCATTGATAAATGAGATCACCAAAAATATATGGGGAGACCAGGTTGGTTAAATACAAATAAATGACAATTTTACCCTTCGTTCTTATCTGAATATATCTTCTTCATCCGGTATCCGATTGGTACGTTCGAGTAGTCCAGTTTGTATAACTTTTCGAGATCCATCCAACGGTACTAATTTCGTATCTAAATCGTTGTTAGATTAATTCCTATTAATTAACGTTCGTGCTAAACTAATCGAATCATTATCGGCTAGTTCGTCACTTGACCGGTCTAATAACGTTGACGAGCTTGAGGGTCCTTACATTCTCCCCACCTTGTATGATTTTCGTCCTCGAAAATCGAATCACCCTTCTAATCTTCGAAACTCCCCACCTTAAGAATAACCTTATATCTTGTCTAAGCGCAAACAACATAAAACAAATCTCAAACCTAAATGGCTTTCTTCAACTAAAATTTGTGGCTCTAGGTTCAAAATACTAATTTCCATTTCACTAAAATAATGGTTCTAATTAAGAGAGAATAAAATCAATAGTAAGGTTTCTAAGAAAAATTCGGGATCTATCAGTTTACTAATAGAAGAAAGTCTCCCTTCTATGCCTAGTGATACAAGAATGCAGTTGCCTTGTTTAGGTTCATGACGCCCGACAAATTCCTACTACGAAACAAGTATCACCTGAACACACAAGAATTACCAACCTGACTATTCCCCAGTGCTAGATAACAAATTACTAATTTATTAAAATTAATTAGTCTTCAACTTTTATCTTAACTGGTGTAATTATAATAAATTTACTTCGTAATATATAAATAGTTCTCATCATTTTTAAACAATTTCGTTGTCTGAAATTTAATGACTATTATAAGTAAACCCAATTCGATTGTTTTAAGTGCTAACTCACTATGACTGATTAATTTCTAAATTCTATTGTAATTGTTTTAACTTGAAGATTTTACTTTATAAACTATGTATATAATTCACAACATTTTAAACAATTTAAACCTCAAAATTTATTTTATCTTATTTATTTACATGAAACTAAATTTTAATTCCAGATGAAACCATAATATTATAACTAAATAATTATTTAAAATTCATGTACTATTTTAAAATAACTGAATGTTATAACTATTATCCAATTGTTACTATTATTATTTCCAGTGTGTCGATTTGTTTATTTCATTATGCAACTTGTTAAAAGTAAATAACCACTTATGTCGTTTGGTATTAATATTTAATTATTGTTATCACATACATTTCTTATTTCTTAGACTGATATAAGTTATTCATAATTAATCATAATGCAAAGTTTAACTTTATTATTAATACTAGATTTGATTTGATCTAACTTTATTTCCTTAAGTTTATATTATTATTAAGTAATCCTTAAGTTGTATTATTAATAAAATCTACATTCTGCTATTACTATCCAATAATATTATCCAAATGATATTTACAATAATTCTAAATTTTATAATAATTAATATTAGACAGTATTATAATTTGCTTATTTTATCGAAAATTATTGTCTTAATTATACTATCATTTTCATTATTGTTTTATCAAATTTTCTTATTTGATTACTAGTGTAATTGACATACAATTAAAATGATTTTTTAGTAATGATACTTAGTTTTGTTAAGTCCTAATTTTGTAAATATAATTTTACTTTCACGAAAAGATTAATATAACAGATTTTATTTATTCAGATTGAATGCGTATACTACGTCTTGTTAAATATTGGCATTGGTAATTTAATATGATTTAAACTTTGAGTCTGTATAAAAGTTTAGTATGTCTTCATAATCTTAAAATTTTTGTATTAATAATAAGTATCTTATTCATAGATAAATTTATTCTCCTTTAAGTTTAATTTTTGTATTAAGCATTCAAGTATTATAATTATCACTTCATGTGCATAATTTAGTGATTTAGTGAATCATTTATTGAACTAAAGATAATCAAGGTGTAAGATCGTTAACAAGTTTTAGTCTTTATTTTATGCCTTATATGACCTCATGTTCTTAATCCTACAGAAGAAGTCTTATTTATCTATCTAGTTTAAACATAAAAAATACAAAATTCAAATTTGTTATTAGTTAATTTTGCAGGACTTAATTATAAATGAGCACTAATAATTTTCCACGGCTATTTAATCATAATCATTATTTTATCGCTATATATTTTTTTAATCAGATTTTAATTTAGTTAGGTTCAATATAATATTAATTTAAATTCTAACAATTTAATTTCGTCATACTAATATTTCCATTCCAAAAGATGATTAAATCTAGTTACAAGGAAGAATCTTATTTGATATACAAATTTATTTTATTTTAATTCTAATATTACACTAAGCATTTGGATACTATTATTATTACTTCATGTCTATTTGTTTCATTTTAAAAGATTTACCGGATCATTTGTTAGCCTAAAGATAATTTCGGTACAATATTTCTAACAAGTTGAGTCTTTTTATTTGTACATTATATCTCGCTTTCTTAAGTCTAACATTTAATAACTATCATTTTAACTATCTAGTTTAGACACAAAACATTTATCCTTAACTTGTAATTAATTTATCAAGTTAATAATAATAAATATTAGTCATTATTAGATCTTTAATAATTATTTAATCATAATTATTATTTTTGTATCTTTAATGAAATTTTAGTTAAGTTGAGTTCAATGTGATACTAAATGATAGTGTTAATCATTACTTCATTAAAATTGTTATTACTTAGATTATCATCTATAATTACTATTATAATATTTTATTTTTAATGTTGATGGTTGAACTATTATTCTAACTACTCTTACAAATATTATTTAGTCCCAAAAATATTATTTACATTTATATAATTTTAAACAGTTGTTTCTTCATGTAAGTCAAGATACTCAATAAAGATCTATGTGATTTTCAAGATTTATCAATAATACTAATCTTACTATTTTTAGTATTCAATTATTTATGTGTTAATACTTTTTAGATTAATTATTCTCAAAGCCTTATTAGCTAAAGTTATTGGTGTACCCTACAATTTTTTTATTTCATTACACAAACAAATGACCAAACAAGCAATTCAGTCAATCAAATAATTCTTTTAATTATTGATAGCTTTTAGTTATTAAGATTTATCTCACAAACCCAACCCAGTTCTAAACTAATCTAGTTCACTAACTGGCACTGGCTATTTCTATCGTCTACCATATAAGATCTAATAGTGAGCTCTGATACCAAGTTGTAGTGCCCCCTAAGCTAGCAGCTGACTAATCCAAGAGATTAACTAAATAAGAGGCACTAAAATTCCAAAACATTTAATTAAACAATCAATTAAGAAATCTTCTACAAAACTTAACCCAAAACTAATCCATCTCAGAAATATATATATACAAAATCTTCTCTCAAATGATACATATATAATAGTCATTTGGTTTTCAAATAAAATATACAACAAGGTAAACATAACAGAAGTTAATCTACTAGTGATGTCAACCCGTGAAGCTTTCGATGCGCAACTCTGATCTGTCACAGAAACAGAAGTGGGAATAATTAACATTTAACCTTCTAAGTAATCATATGCAAGATTTGTAAAACAATAATGTTTTTCGAAAATATTAAATGTTGACTAAGTCACTGAAAATAATCATACATGTATACGGAACAAACTCCTTCGTCAAACAATGTACTAATATGGTTGTGAATTCGTAACCGGAAATTCACACCTATTTAGCTATGGATGCCACCAAGACCATGGTGACCAACTCTAACCATAAAAGCTGAATTCATGTAGATATAAATGTGAAGGAGCGTATCCTATATACCACAAGTGGAAATTCTCATTTCCCATAACAATTCATGTTGACGACCAAACAATACAAGTCCTTTCCACATCGTGGAAAGATTCACAGAAATAACAGGATTATCATAATGCATTTTAAATAAAATATGGAATGCAAAAATAGACAATGCATGAGTTTATAAAGCATAATATTTTATAAAAATAACAATAATGAATACAAAGAGTCAAATGCATTCCCACACCTTTTTGAAGACAGGCCACGCCTACCTCGAGATCCACGATCCACTAGTTCATCCTTTGAATCGATCGTTGTTAATAACGAACTGTTAATCACACAAGCAATCTAAGAAACTAGCAAGAATGGCTCATACAAGAATTATATAATTCTATTTAACGGTTCTAAGCCCATTATGGTATCTCATTCTCCATCTTTAACATAACTAAGAGTTTACTAATCCAATTAGGTTGATTCTATAGTCCATTAGATATGTCTTATGAATATCTACAACCTTGTAGAAGAAGCCAAAGGTCAATTCGGACCATAAGTGGTCCAAAACATCAATATAAGATAACTAGTCTAAAGCCCAAGCCCACTTAAACAAATCCATTAATAAGGGCCTGGTCCAACAGTTTCTATTAATTGTCAAACGTAACGGTCAACGGTCTATAACAGTTAACGTCAGTCAAGTCAATGTCCTGGTCAAATGGTCAACTCAAGTCTACGGTTAACTGAGTCAAGGTCAGGTCAACGAGTCAACTCAGTTACCAAACTGAGTCAGGCGAGTCAAAACCGAGTCTACATATACAACTCAGTCAGACCATAACATTCAGATAAGTCAGCTAAACTGACTGGGATGATTAATGGGCCTAAACTCAAGAACAGAAGTTCATACAATCACTTTACATTCCATTCAACTTATGTAAACTTCATAACACAATTTCAATTTCAACTTCAGCTTACCTTTAGGAAGTATCTGCAAGTCTCTCACTGCACAGGTTCAACTCCAAAGTTCATCTAACCTTCACTTTTACAATACAATCATTTTATTACTTCATACTTCTAACTACAAACACAATTACAGTTTACCTTGGTCTGCAGTTGTAGGCTTTCACTAATGCCTTTACTACAACAACAATACAATCAACTTCAAATACGAAGACCACATCACCAATCCTTCGAACCGTAACTTCATACATGATATTAACTTTCTATATCCTCACCATCTGTCAACAAACTCATTATTATTAGCTTTTCCATTCTTCACAATCTAACAAAACATCACCACAATTTACAATTACAGCTCCACTAATACTTCCACCTCCAACACCAGTTCTGAAATAAGAACTACAGCAACACTTCCACTGCCTTCTCATTCACACACCGAACCATTACCTGCAACCTCAATACGCCGACGACCATCATCTCAAACCACCAACATATCTAAACTGCAACTTCAACATCACCATTTCAATATCAAGACAACCATCACCACCATTGAAACTCAAACTTATGATTCAATGCCTTGTCCAGACTTAATCTGAATTCCAACTCAATTTCTGTGATTCAAAACACATAACATCTTTATCATCACCAGTACAGCAACCCAACTACCAAAATATCCAAAATATTCATCTAATACTTACCATATCTCTATCACATCTTAGTTCATTGGCATCTCACAATTTCAATTACAGAAAAGTATAATGCTTAATTGATAAAAGCAATTACCTAACATTAGTTCCATTCGAGCAATTACAATTCCCTTGAGTCTGAATTAACAATTTCAATCATCGAGCTCAGTATCCTCAAATATCAGCCCAACACCTTAAGACCAATCCATCTCCACTGTTATTCCAGTTCAACTTTAGTTCAAACAATACAATCATTTTCCAGTTCTCCACACAATTTTCAACCATCCCAAAAGAACTTCAATCCACACAAAACTTCAATTCCAAATACATACCACAATTATACAAATTCAATAATTCATAATGAATGAAATTCAATCTAATTCAGTTAAGGAAGAAGAGATTACCTCAAACAGCTGACTTCAAACTCTTCTTCACTTCAACTCAGTATACCACTTCCACCCAACCAGAATTCATCAATCTTCATCACCATCTTTGATTCACAGTAGACTCCAATTCAATTCCCAATCCTCAATCATTCAATTCCCATCTCGAATAATTCTTCCAGAACATCAATTTCATCTTCTACAGCTTCTCCAATTTATTTCTATGAAACCCTAATTTGCTGATTCTTCGATTAATCTTCATAACATCTTCATAACATCAATTCAGTCACAACCCTTCTATTCCTCATCTAACAGAAACTCGATTTACTCATCAATTTCAACATGCACTCAACCTCAATCTCAAAACCCTAATTCTTCAATTCATCACTGAATCCTCTTCAAACTACTTCAGAACTTCAATTAAACTACAACCCTATTACTCTTCACCTAACGAAAACCCAATTCACCTCTCAATTCGTCACAAACCCTAACTCAGAAACCCTATGTTCGATTTACATCAACAACTCCATCCTCTTCATCCCGAGCTCGATTAACATCAACACTACTTTCATCTCATCATCAACATCTTCTAATTCATCTGTCCTGAATCATCGATTGTCTCTCTCTCTCTCAAAACAACTCTCAATCACCCGCAGAGAAAGAACAGGGGGAGAAAAGAAAGAAAAGAAGAAAAAATAGAAGAAGAAATAAGAGAAATTGATTTCTCTTCGACACGTTGCCGATGATGAGGCCAACGACCATTAATAAAGGAGATCACCCAAAAGATATGGGGAGACCAGGTTGGTTAAATACAAATAAATGACAATTTTACCCTTCGTTCTTATCTGAATATATCTTCTTCATCCGGTATCCGATTGGTACGTTCGAGTAGTCCAGTTTGTATAACTTTTCGAGATCCATCCAACGGTACTAATTTCGTATCTAAATCGTTGTTATATTAATTCCTATTAATTAACGTTCGTGCTAAACTAATCGAATCATTATCGTCTAGTTTTACACCACTAATCACCAATTCAAAGCACCAGAACCTGTATCACAACTATGGCACTAGCACCACCAATTTAGCTTCCCTACTTAGCTCAATTCCAGTTTATTTCTTTCAACTATCTTTCTTAGGAACTCCAGCTGCACCACCTGTATCTCCAACTCAGACCCATATCACCAGCTGCTTCACCGCTAACCACCTACTCCTCCTAAACAGCACTACCACAATCAATACCACCATCTGCTGCAAACACCTGCAACTTCCCATGTATATCATACCACAACCACCAACACCGTCTCATGGCCAATACAACATCAACTCACTTTCATTTCATATACCACCAACCCAAATTCGTCTACCAAACCCATCTCAGATTCAGAACAAACCCTAGCTCCACTTTCTTCCATGCGCAGCACCATCTTCTAATCAAACCCAACCCTTATTTGACATCAATCAGTCACAGTAGCTCTGTTAATCTCCTAAAATTACCAGCAACCAAAACCCATTCTCGATCTGAAATCCCTAATTCACCTCAAATCAGTGAGAGAGTTAACCTAGAACTTAAAGTAACAAATACCACCATCTTCTGTGTCTTTATCAACCTCAAATCATTCATTTAAACTCCACGTCAAATCTGCATCTTAATCTCCTCCATTTTCTCACCTCCCTGTGACCAATGATGGAGCCGCCATCGACTTCAGGCAGAGAAAAAAATGATGACTTCTTTGAAATTTAGGTGTAGGTAATGATTTGGGGTGGATGATTACACCCCAATAATAGAAACCACCCCAGAATGGGGTTCTTATAATGGTTGATCAATTCTTGATAAAGGTTAACCAAATTTCTAGCCCCTTATCCTTAGTTGTGATCCAAATAATGTTTGCATGTGAAATGACTTTTCTTCCCTTTTCCTCTCCAACTGGATGCCTGAGAGTGACGCTTTTTCCCTTCTCGAATTCTGTCGCCAACGATATCATCTCTTACTTTTCATATTCACTTCTTCCCTTCAATGTCTTTTCATCACTAAAGTTGTCATGCTTTTCAGACAGAATTTGCATCACTAAAGCCGACATACTTTTTAGACAGAGATGAAGGAATAAAAGCAAATAATGAGAAATAATTCGCCTCCAACCACAGTTGCACTTGAGATGAGACTTTCGCACTGTTTATTCTCCTTTTGATCCAAATGACTCCAAAGTACCTAAATACTCAAAAACAAAACATAAGATACATAATTTACAAGAAAACTAGCAGCGAAAGCATAAACAATAGATAAATAATAAGGTATTTTAGACACCTATCAGCGACCTAAAATTACCGGTATCTGGTTCTCTGGGTCAGGGACAGGTTGGGTATCTAGGATAACAAAATCCACTGGATAAATAAACTTTTCTACCTCTATGAGAACATCCTCGATCACACCCCGAGGAATTTTAACGGACCTATCAGCTAACTGAAGAGTCATCTGGGTAGGTTTCATCTCATCAAGTCCTATCTTAAGGTACACATGGTATGGCAATAAGTTCACACTGGCTCCTAAGTCAAGCAATGCTTTCTCAACACGGTATTTACCTATTGTGCAAGCAATGGTAGGGGACCCTGGGTCTTTGTACTTAGGAGTAGTGGTATTCTAAATAATAGAACTCATGTGACTAGCTAGGAAGGCTTTCTTTTGAACACTGAGCTTACGCTTCTGTGTACACAGTCCTTAAGGAACTTGGCATAAGCGGGAATCTGCTTAATCGCATCTAACAATGGTAGGTTGATATTTACCTGCTTAAAAACCTCCAATATATCATTAAAGTTGTACTCCCTCTTAGTTTCAACTAGCAACTTGGGGAATGGGGCTCTAGGAACAAAGCCGGACTCAACAGGACCCTCATTGGTCTCATTAGAGACTCTATCAGTCTCCTCATCATTTACTGGCTCAGCAGGTTGAACTACAACATGTTCACTATCAGGCATGGTTACCTTGTTGTCTACTACTCTACCACTCCTCAGTGTTTTAATAGCATTCACATGTTCTGACTAGGAAACTTACCTTTTTCCCTCAAAGACTCATTTATATGACTAACCTGGGTTTTTAACTCAGAAATAGCCTGAGAGTTAGCATAACCTATACTCTTACTTTCTTTTATCCCTTGCGAAACCATTTGGTTGATCTTTTCAGAGCTTTTAATAAACGAGGCGAGAGTCTCTTCTAAACTTGTGATCTTTTTATCCGAATGGTTATGGAACTGGGGTTGACCTGAAGAGTTCTTAGCATAGCCAAAACCTGGGGGAGGCTGAGAATTACTAGACTGACCTTGATTCTGGCCCTTAGACCAAAAAACATTAGGATGGTTTCTCCAACCAGGGTTGTAGGTCTCTGAATATGGGTCAAACTTCTGACGGTTCACAAACCTAGCATTGTTATAGATAACATGGGCTTGTTCTTCACTAACATGACCTTCCCAAAATGAGTTATCGGGCTCTATTCCACAACTAGAGACTTGAGAGGCTCTATTAGGTTCAACAAGGGACCTATTTTTAGACTGACCCATTTCCAAAGCTTCTAACCTTCTAGACAATGCAGCAAACTTAGCATCTGACTCAAAACTTGTTTCTACCATATTGGTGCTACTTCTATTGACCAAGAGTCTTTTAGGGGGTTCAACACAAGGCTCCCACTGTTGGGATTTTTCAGCGATAGTTCCTAAGAAGGTAAAAGCATCATCAATAGTTTTATTAGTGAACTCACCAGCGCACATAGACTCGACCATGGATTTAGTCGAATAGTCTAAACCATTATAAATAATCTCCACAAGTTTTATCTTATCAAATCCATGGTGAGGACACTAGGATAGGAGATCATTGAATCTCTCTAAAAACCTATAAAGAGACTCTCCCTCTTGTTGCACACTAGCACTAATTTTCTGACTAACAGCTGCAGTTTTATGCTTAGGGTAGAATTTCATATAGAAAGATGCAATCAATTCCTGCCATGTTTCAATGGATTCAGATGGTAGGTTGTTAATCCAGGTCTTGGCTTTATCTCTCAAGGAAAAGGGAAACATCTTAAGTTTCAAGACTTCATCAGTAAGGTCTTTTATTCTAACTATCCCACAAATTTCCTCAAAGTCCCTAATATGAAAATAAGGGTTCTCATCATCTTTTCCTAAGAATATAGGGATCATCTGAAGAATACTAGGTTTTATCTCCAAATTAGCCGTATTGGCTGGAAATTTAATGCACGAAGCTCGGTTGGCCCTAGTTGGGAACATATAATCTTTCAAAGTAGTCATTGCTGGAACAGATGACGTACTAGGGGTACTTTCCTCACAAAGAGACGGATTCTCAAAACTGAAGTTTCCAAAAACGGGGCTCTCAAAAGAATAGTCTTCGAGCTCCCCGCCTTCACAAGAAGAACTACTAGGTTTTTCACTAATAAAACGACCTAGAGTGTTTCTTTTCCAATCCCGTTCTCTAATGACCTCGGGCATACACTAGAAAAACAAAATAAAAAGAAAAAGAAAAAGAAAAATCCTAAAAGGAAGGGAGGTTCTAAGCAAACACAAAGCAGGCTGACTCCACCAAAGCAAACCTAGAGATTTCTTGCAAACAAAAATCATGATGGCTCCACTTAGATTGTTTTCTAGACCAGCTTCTAATCCTTCGAAAGGGAATTCGTTATAATCTGAGCAAACCCCTCTGGAATCAATCCGCGTTTAAGTAACTTGAATAAAGGCGAGGGAAGCTGCTGGATCTTTGATACCCAAGGCCTCACCGCATTACAAGGCGGCGCAGTCACGCATTCAACTCACATAAACTATCATGAACTTCGAAGAATGCTCAAAAGAGTAACCAATATTTTTCGAACGAGTTTCCTATTAAGCTCGTTACCCTATCGGTCTCGTTCTATTCCAAATTTTAAGGCTTAGGTTCGCGTTAAGTTTCGTTTTCATAAGGCGGGAAAGAAGAGAACGATGATGAAATCCGAACCCTTATCTTATATGGCCAGGCCTTGCCCTTTACTAGGAATTTAAAACATCCGTTTTCAGTTCCTCAACATATATTCACACGAAGGAAGACAATAACTCGCTGACAGGGGATTCGCGAGTGTTTCGATAAACTTACCTCCCGTTCCAGACGGGGGATGAACCGCTGAAGTCGACTCAGGCCACGACTCCTATGTCATGTACGAAACCGAGGGGCCGAGGTGATATCATAATCACCGTCCTTCTCTGCAAACAGTTTAATATTTAAACTACCCTTCCGTAGGGTTTAAAAAAAAAATGTCTAAATGTCCAAGTCCAAACTCCAAAAAAAGTAAAGTAAAGTGCTAAATTTTTTTTTCCAAGAATAAAGAAATCCTAATACAATCTAAAGAAATAAACTTTTTTTTTTCCCTCTCTTTTTATAATAAAAAAAAATCTTCTTCTTTCGCTCCTTTCGCTTTGTCTTTAACTCCAAACTTTAAGTATTCACCAAAAGCTTTGGCAAATTTTTCTTTCGCTCTAAATTCCAAAATCTGTAGTTAAAAGACAAAAACAAAAACGTAAAGAAGAACAAATAAAGTAAAAACAAATAAGAACCTAAAAAAAAAAAGAATAAAAATCTAAAAACTCTAGCCTAAAGACAAGCTCCGTGTCGATGGCGCCAAAAATTGATATGAATCAATAATGTTGTAGTAAAAAGGTTCGTGAGACTTGTGAAAGCAATGGATTTTATATTTAATAAAACTTAAAGGTAAAGAAAACTTAGATCAAAATTGATTTCAAGTAATTGGAAAAATAACCAAAACACTAGAATCCACTATTACACATGAATGATGTCAAATATTTCATAACTCTAATTATCTTTTTAATCCTTTATTTCTTAATCCACAAATAATCAAACATATTCTCAAAAATTAATTGTATCCCCTATGCATAGATTATCTAACTAAATCATAACCTATCTAATTGAATCACAACTAATGAAGAAAATTATGTAAACTTTTAAGAACTCTGCAAAAGCAGTGATTGAGTGAATTATAATTAAATATTAGAGAAAATAAAATAGTTACCCATTGTTCATGTGTGAATAGATTCATACATTGCCTTGGTTAAGAGAGAATTATCCGCTTATCATGTTGGAAACACGCTCAAAAGTTGATTTCATTTATGCTCAAAGGGTTACAAATGATGAATAAGGGAGAATTATAATAAAAATCAGCTTTGCAACGCTTATAAAAGTTGCAAAAACCGTTACAAATAGGCGTTACTGTTGCTGTTGCGTTTTTAAGTCTGCCTGTAAACTGCAACCCACATAATGAGTCACTGTCACTGTTGAAAAACGACTGCTCGTGCAGGTCCGTTCTTCGTGTTCTTAAGTTTTGCAGCAGCAGAAATGGCAGCTCTGCAAATTTGATTTTTTCGCTCTGTGGTGCTCTTTTTCTCTCCCAATATCTTCCTCCCCCCTCTGTGACTCCCCAAGTCTCGATTATATACTCTCATCTCCTTAAAAATCCTCGAGTAAATGCAAATAATTCTCTTATTTACTCTAGAATAATATCCTACCATATTATGGGAATCATTCCATGTGAATCTCCTTCACGCGTCAATACCATTCCACCTTCATCTGAACACGTTCTTTCACATACCAAATAGTCCCAAACATTCTCAGAACACACGCCAAAACTCAGTGAACACTGGAAACCCGTGAAAATATCATCTTCTCCGTGTTAACCCAAATCCACGTATTCACCCTAACTTCTTCGCATCTGAAGGACTTACCTGTCCTGTTTGAGTTCAACAGGCCCAAACCAAGCTAAATATTCGATCGAATCTCACCAGAGACTCCCCAATCCGAGTCCAGAGAATTCCTTAGTTTCTCTCTGCCATTTCATTGTTTTGAAAAGGAAATAAAATCTTCCCTTATTTCACGTAAACAAAGTTGTTACCACTCCTGTGTTGATGCAATGAGGTGATACCAAGTCATTCCCGTGAAAAAGAGTCCCTTAGAAACTTGCCCAAAACACCTCCAGAATACGCAGCTGCATGTAAACTTTTTTTTCTTCGCCAAAACATAAATTTTGAAATGAAGAAGATGGTTAGCCCTTATCCAACGTCCTGGGCGCCGAATAACCAGTGGGTGCCCCTTAGAAATTGGGTTACCCCTTATCCAAAGTGGGAGTCCGAATAGCGAATGTCCTCCGGGGATGTTCCGAGCAACTTTTTGAGCCGAACTTTCCAACAATCTTTATTTCCAAAAAATACCTACAAACACACAAAACACCATAATAAGGACAAAAATGAGTACTAACAATACGAAACATTGAGGACAAATTAGACACATAAATGTGTCTGTCACAACGCCAAAATAAAATTGAAAAATCAATAATGGGAAAAGAGAAATCAAATGCAACAATTAAGGCATTTGGGGGAGAAGTATAATTACTCGGTTTTCGATAATGAAGATGAGGATGAACAAATAAAGAATCTCATATTAGCTCATCCCGAGTTTATACAATTGACGTGGTGCTCCAATCAAGTACTTTTAATGGATTGCACGTACAAGACCAACAAGTATGAGATTCCGGTGTTGAACATTGTTAGACAAACTTCCACCAACTCTCCATTTAGTGTCGCGTTTTGCTTCTTGGATAATGAGATTGAAGAGAGTTATGTGTGGGCACTACAACAAGTGAAGTTATTATACGTGGAGGGATATACCCCAAAGGTGATTATCACCGACAAGGAACAAGCATTATTGAATGCAATAGAGAGGGTGTTCCCGGATGCTCATCACCTTCTTTGCACGTTCCAGTTATGGAATAACATTGAGACTAAATGTAAGACCATCATTCGTCCAACAAAGAAAAGTCAAATGGAGAGAATAAAGAAACTACCGGTTGATCTACAAAAGGAAGCCAAAGAGAAATTTAAGAAGGATGACGAGTTGGCGGAACTAAGATGGCCTAGTTTCCAAAAGGATTGGAAAGCCATGACATATTCTCTCACCGTGGAAGATTATGAAGAATGATCTCGTATGTTATTGGCTAGTTTGAGAAGTTATCCAATTATAGTGAAATATTTTGTGGAAAATTGGTTGGATCCGCACAAAGAGAAGTTCGTAGCCTCATTCACTAACCAATATAGACACTTCGGCAACCAAGCTACAAGTACGGTGGAATCGTCTCACAACCGGTTGAAGAAGAATCTTCATAGTGGTGATGGTAGATTTTTTATGGTATTCCAAGCCATGCACACCTATTTCCTCCGTTATCTCGATAGAGTTAGGGAGCATTTTGAAGAAAAAAAAACAATCTAGTAGATACATTAAATGGAAAGACAATCCTTGGCTTCATAGAATTACTCATAAAGTTTCGCATCGTGCGATTGATTTATGCATGAAAGAAGTGATACAATTTGAGTTGGGTAACTTTGATGGAAGAGGGTGTGTTTGTCCTAACATGACAAGTTTGGGCCTCCCACGTCGGCATGTCATAGCCAATTACAATGACAAAGTTATTCCGATACAAGATGTTGATCCCTTTTGGCAACAATTAGCATTCCATGAAACAATAGTGGATCAATATTTCGGAGGAAAATTTGGCGATACCGACATCGGAAAAGCGCTAGCCTCCAAATATGATACGTTAACATGGGGGCAAAGGAGAATATGGTTGAGTAACTTCGTATACCCACAAACTAGGAACAATATGAAGGAACCACCTAAGAGGAATAAAAGGGGAGGCCTTCTACGAAACAAAATAGGAGTGTAATAAGGAAAAAGGCAAGGGAATCATTGGAAGAATCAAAGAAAAGAGATCCTTCGGGAATTGAGTTGTTGCGAAAAGCCTATGAAGCATAGGATGAGATGGAGGAAGATGTTCAAGGTATAAACAAACAAATAAGAGGTCAAATGGAAAAAGGAGAACCAAGTCATCGAAATGTACAAGAAAAAGATCTTGAGCCTCCCTCTCAAGAAAGTTCAGCAAGCAAAGTTGATTTCAAAGGAAAAGGTCTGGTCTTTCATTCCAAATAACTAGAAAAAAAGCGAAGTTGTTAAAGGAAAAGGTTCCAAACAATGTGGAACAAAAGATGGGGGGAGATAAAAGATAAGGTTCCACATCATGCGGAACAAAAGATGGGGAAGTTAAAGAAAACAGTTGCGAAGTTCCCTCCCAAGGAAAAAAGAAGAAGAAAAAGACTTGGCGGTGGAGACGGTGTTAAACAATTAGCAAGAAGTATAGAAAAAAGTCTGATGGTTGGAATATTTCCGTCAAGTGAAAGGAATGGGACGGTTCGTATTACAAACGCAACTTACAAAACACCCCCTAGAGATGAGAAGGTTCGATATTCCCGGAATTTTTATATTATTTATGAAAATTACCTTCTTATTATCCCCAACTTTGTTCGTGACTATATTAAGGCCACGAATGAGGTAGATGGAGATGGTAATTGTGGTTACCACGTCTTCGTGGATCAACTTGGACCATTTGAAGGCGCGAAAGATTGGGGTTGTGAAGAAGTTGACTATGTAAGGCAAAAATGTTTAATGGAACTACGTGGGCACTGCGATTATTGCATACCAATGATGATATGTGAAAAAGACGAGTCTGAGACGGTGTTAAACGAAAGGTTTGTGGCATTGGAAAAGCGGTTACACAACAATAAATGTTTCACAAGTGAGTATTGGATGTCCATGTCTATAAATGTCCAACTACTCGCCAATGCATTCAATTGCTTCGTCCATTATATCTCAAATGCATTGAATTTCACATTTGCACCAACAAGAGTACCCTTTGATGAAGAATCGGATAAAACAAGAAGAGTGGTTATGGGTTACGTGCACGGAAACCATTTAATCGGCCTCCAAATGATTGAAGGATGCCCATTACCTCCATTATTCGATTGTAACAAAATGTCCAAGTCTTGGTGTAATAGATTCGAGAAAAGTTTTGAATTTTGGAAGGAGCTACAATTATCGAGGAGTAATGTCTCATTTGTATTGATGAGCGATGATGAGGATGACTAAACGTTCGCGAAGGTGATGAAAATATTTTGAATGACTCACTAGGAATAAAAGATTTTGTCTAGAAGTGATAATAGGGTCATATGTATCTTCTTTTTGAATGAAGTATCTTTTCAAGATTTGACAATATTATATGTAATTTGAATGACTTACTAGGAATATGAATGAAGTATTTTGTTGAATTGATTTTCTATTTTTTCTTGATAAAAAAATAACAAAACTCACTCTAAATATGAGTTACGTCTAGGTTGTAGAGAACACAAACCAACCTTAATCCTATAAACTAAGGAATTAATGGTATTTTCATAGTTACGGCTAGGATTAAGAGTTAATGGAACATGCTATAACTCTGGAAAAATGAATGAGTTAGTATTACGGTTGGCACCAACCTAGCCGTAACTCTGCTAGAATCCCACGACCACTTGTTTGTCAGAGTTACAACTAGGTTTATCCTACCCAAAACCTAGCCGTAATTCTTCCGGAGTACCAAACCATGATTTTGTGTTTCACTTTAAAACTAGCAACACAAATTCAATTTTTAGACTTATTCATTCATTCATTCTAGCTAATACTAAGCCAAATTTGTGCATTCATTCAAACATAAATATATGTATGCATTAGATATTGGAAAAAAGAGTACACAGAAAGATTTACGGTTGGGTCAAGACTTCTGAAAACCCAGACGTAAATAGAATTGGTTTGTTATTTCTTGTTTACGGTTTGTTTTTGGATCAGGCGAACCTAACTGTAAGTGAGCATTCACATGAATTTTTCTTCTTATAATGAAATAGAATTCATAAAAAACCAAAGGAAAATTCATCCTAATATTGATAGTCTTCTACACTAAAGGAAACTTGTTCATAACAAACCAAAGAAACAACCAAAGGAAACTAAATAGTATTCTACACCAAAGGATACTTGTTCATAACAAACCACACAAACAACCAAAGGAAACTAAATGAAATAGTCTTCTACAATTATGATATTGATAGAGTTTTAGGAGAATGTCTACTCATTACGAGTACGACCATGACCTCTTTTGTTTCTTTTGTTACCACCTCGAATAAGAGGTCCGTCACAACCACCATGAACACGACCTCGACCACGAGCATGCATATCCTCTTCATTGGTTTCAGAACTACTAGGTGATGGCTGAAGTTGACTAGTACCCACATCTCTACTCCTCTTTGTGCCCCTCTCTAAGTTCTCGTAATCCTTGTTTGGATAAGGCAAGTCTTTGATTTGTTGTTGTAAAACATTTTCTTGTGCACTTGTGAGGGCCTCACCTTTTTTGACGCATGGAGTCAATGTTTGTGCCAATTGAAGGCATTTCTTTTTATATTTTACATATCGAAATGAAACAAACATATTAGTACAAACAAATATAGCGTCATGAAACATATTAGTAGAAATGTAAAAAGGGATCATACAAAAAATAACAACTTTACTTACCATCTTGAAATATAGCGCCTTCCAATCCATATCAAATACACTTTTCTTCTCGGCTTCACGCATCTTATTTTCTTTAGGCTTTTGGATATATATCGCCGCTTATGGATCATTATTGATCACATGAGGATGACCAAAATGGTAATACCATTCCAAATAACCTTCTTCGGCTTCCTTTGTGCCTAGAACATGAATGATATCCTTCATATGAACTTGGTATTTTTTATTATTATGGTCTTTCCAAACATCAATACTTGGTTCTGTGCTGTAGTTGAGCATGACATTGGCACTTTTTACTGAAGAAGCATTAGGCAACAATTTGAACGATTCTTGAGTGACTTTTTCTTGCACATAACCATATTGGCAGAGAACTCGATGTGGATTGGCCATTACGTACCCCCGAGGATGAAACAAAGGCCCGTTGTAGGATTCCAAACTTCAAAAAACACAATGATCAATCTCTTCTCCAAACTTATCTTTCTTTAGATCTATGTAAGGATCAAATATCACATCTTCAACAGTGAGGGCATCCATTTTCAACCTTAAAGCAGCTATCTTATCTTCTTTGTGCTTTACTTGGGTACCAGTGAATACAAATTTTTTCATGTAGGACCAGTTTCATCATCTGACCAAGTTGTAGAAGGTATCATGCTCGGAAAGTGGTCATATACCCATGCCTAAAAAATTATATATAAACATTCCCAGCAAGTTCAGTGGCTCCAACCCTCGAAGCTCTTCGAAAACTATCAAGTAAATAAGCAAGGGTGGCGGTGCCCCAAGCATACTTTTTGTTCTCCTTGATATATTTTAACCATTGTAGATAGTGAGCATTAACTCGATTCCCCGAGTTACCAGGAAAGAATATAGTACCAAGGGCATGCAATAGGTACGGGTTGGATGTACGATGAGATCTTTTTTCATCTATCACCTCCTTACGTTCTACTACAACTTTATGTGTTCCTCCAAACATATCTTTCAGATTCTTCAACAATATATTTTTGACAGGTATAACTGGACCTTCTCTTGGTTCATCTGGTTTATCTCCACCAGCCCACTTAAACTATTTCTCCGTCTCAGCAGGATCTCATCCAAGTGTGTATTTGACAAGAGCATAAAGATATGTCCAACTCATGTTGTTGTCAAAACCTTCAGAAATAGCTTTTCCTTCAATTTTTAAGTCCAAGATTTGTTTCGCATCATCTGGCGTTATTGTCATCTCGCCGAATGGGAGATGAAATGTATCGGTTTCTGGCCAATATCGCTCTATAAAGGCACTTGCAATAATGTAATCAAACTCATGCTGATGGTATAGAATTCGACGACCTAACCCCGAATCCAATACAATATCACGAACAACTTCATATTCTTCACCTAACGGCCAATGAGCAGCCTTCTGATGTTTCAATTTCTTTACCGCAATCTCATGATCCTATAAAGAATGTATAAATAACAAATTTGTTAAATTTCTAAATTATACCAAATAAACAATATATAAAGTTGAACAAAATCACGAAAAATAAGAGAAAGTTTGAGATTATTACCCTGCTTTCGAAACCTTAGCAGCCCATGAATATGGATAACCAAATAAGACCGCAGATTTATCGGGCGGCTCACCCCGAAAGTCTACCATTCTTCTTCTTAGGAAACAACATGTCTTAGCCTCTAGGAATATGCTTGCCTTTAGGTGAAGGTTTCTTCCTCGACTTCTTTTCCTTCGCTTGAGGTTTAGGTGTAGCTTCAGGTGAAGCAACAACAACTTGTTTCCCTTTTCCTTCAACTTCTTTCATTTTGCCTTCAACAACTTGATTTGGTGTATCCCTAATCAAAAGTATACCTTCCGATATCACCGGTAGTAGAAATTGATCCCCTTCAATTTCTAGGTCTTGGAAAACATTATCTTCCTCTTGAGGTGCTTCAAGACATCTTGAGATACTTTTTTCAATCATATCCTTCTTGTTCTTAGCATCCTTGTGGATACCTCTATAATTTAACCCACAATGAACATCATGGAGATGAGGAGGAGTATCATTTGGCGTTAAATCATATCCTCTCTTCTTTTTAGACTTTACTCTATTAGGTTTCCTACAAATTACAAGAAATAGAACATATAGAATTAGTTGAATTTTTTTTAGAGGATTCAGGATTACTTACGATTAGGTTATCCTAGAAAAAAACAAACCGTAAGATATATTATGGTTGGATAAAATATCGAACCTAGATGTAAGACAAATTACAGTTGGCTAAAAAATCGAACCTAGACTTAAGACAAATTACGGTTAGAAAAAACAGTGCATTTTCCTAGCCGTAATGAAAAATGCAGTTTTCTTAAAAAGATACAGGAACAATTACGACTAGTTTTATCATATATAGAACCAAACCGTAACCAGTTACGGTTGAAAAATTCTCTACCTAGCCGTAATACAACATGCAAACCAAATTTTACGGTTTGAATTCAACAAAACCTAACCGTAAGTTCTTCAAAAACTACAGTTATGGTTAGGAAATAAGTTCCAAACCTAGCCATAACACTAGCAGAAACAGAACAAAAACCCTAATTTTATTTCAATTTCATTCAATCTAACCTATTTTAAGAACAAAACCGAGTAAGAAAAGATGAGTTTGTCGATTAATACCTCACATACACCATGGGTTGTTGTTGAGGAGTTCCAAATTCGGAAAAATTACTTGCTTCAATCGGTGGCTGTTGAGGATGAAGTTGTTAGTCAGGTGGTTGATTGAGATGTTGATTACCATCACTGCAATCAGTTTTATTCTTCCTCATCTTTCATAGAGATTTCAATCCTAAGATGTTCAATTTTTCAGATCGCCGATTAATCGAAAACGATGATATGAGTTGAAATGAAATCAAAATTTACTGTGAGGAAGAAGACAAAGAGAAGAAGAAGAAGAAGAGCAGGAGTATTTTTGTTTTAAACATTTGTTTTGGAAGGATAAGAAGAAGGAAATAGGAAGAAGAATATGTGAACCCAAAAAAACTTTTTTTGATTTTAGTAATTATGAATTGAGTGATTCATGTGATGAAACCTCAGAATCTAATCAACCCCTTCACCTCCTTGTGTATATGTCAATACTTCAAATGATCCAAATATGAGTTATTTGTTAGAAGGAGAAAACTTTTTTGCCCCAAAGTGAATCCAACCCATCAAATGATGGATTTTATCAGCCACAACCTGAAGATGAAGATATGGGTACTCAGTGTATGTCTCATTTTTTAGTTAATGTAGGTTGAATTGTGGAAAAATTGGACAAACTCAAAATTTCAGGGTAAAAGTTGACTTTAGGTATTCCTAGTTCCGATTTACCATATTTAAAACATAGGTAACCGAACGTTTCAAGATGTAGTTGTTATTAGATCTTGTAGAAGCTGGTTACCGAACTACACGTTAATTGGTAGTTTTTGATAGTTCGGTTAGGAAATTACAAAAGACATAACTTGAACTGTTTTTATAGACTTTACGATTCATAGTTAGGTTTAGTAGATTTTTATAAATTGGTAACCTAACTTTAAGTTCGCAACATCGCAAAATAAATGTATACCACATTGCTAACCGAACCATTATGTTCGGTTTGTTCTTATTTTTCATTCTCATTACCGAACCTTTGCGGATAAAATGTAAACATAGAGTTCGTAAGCTCGCAATGGTTTTACTAAAACATACATAACCGAACTTTATGTTGGTAGGGTTATGAAAATTTTGACATTTCGAACTTGTACGTGTTTTTTGTTTATGGTATTGACGTTGTGCTATTACTTGTAGGTTCCATGTGATTCAATTGAACCAATGGAAAACCAACCCCCCCGATTGGTATGTTGTACGATGACACATCCCATCACTACATGAATGACTTGGTATTCGATAATACGAAAGATGCAAAGACTTGGGCTAGACAACATGCACAAAAAGACATGTGCGTATTAGTATTAAATGGGAGAGAAAAGAATAGTCGCTTTGAAATGGTTTGTGAGAGAAGCGGTGATCCCGATAGAAGCCACAAGAGGAAGGGTTATGTTTATGAAGGAAAGACAAATAGGAAAAACAAAACTTTCTCAAAGAAGATTAAATGCCCATTCAAGCTTTCCTTTAATTACAACAAAAAATTGAAGGGATGGGTTCTCTACCGGGTTATGGAAGGTCGTCATAACCACCCTCGTCCGAGCATCTTGAAGGACATTTCATATGCCAAGCTAACTCCTCAAGAGATGGAGAAGGTAGCTAATATGAGGAAAATGGGTCTTACACCGGTTCAAATGCTCCAAATGCTAAAGGAGGATAACAAGGATAACCACTCATCTGTGTCCACCATTAACAATGCAATTGAGACAATTAGAAAGAAGGAATGGAGAGATAGACAAGTGATGCAACAATTGTTTTTTTTGGCCAAAGAGAAAGACTACGCGGTTCAAAAGGATGTGGATTCGAAGGAGAGATAACACAACTATTTATTGCGCATCCAACAAGTGTTAAATTGGCTCAATGCTTTCATGAAGTTCTAATAATGGATTGCACTTACAAGACAAACAAGTACGAGATGCCATTGTTGAATATTGTTGGCCGTACATCGACTTAAGTCACCGTTTACCGTGGCATTTTGTTTCTTAAGGGACGAGCAAGAACCTAGTTATATTTGGGCACTACAACAAGTTAAGGCAATCTTCCGAGGTGATGATATTCCCGGGGTTATAGTGACCGACAATGAAGTCGCATTGATGAATGCAATAGCGGAAGTGTTCCCACTAGCACATAATATGCTTTGTACGTTCCATATATGGTGTAATTTGTTGCATAGGTGCAAGCCAACAATTTGTCCACCCAAGAAAAAGGATATGAAGAGATTAAGATGCTACCGGAACATGAACGAGCGGATGCAAAAGAGGAAGTTGATAAACAATACGATCTAAATTTTGCTAAATGGGTTGCATTCAACGGTGAATGGGAATCATTATGTTGGTCCCTTACCGAGGAAGAGTATTATCAAAATCTTGCGGAGTTTATCGCCCATTGGGATACTCCCGATTACCCCGATGTTGTATCGTATGTTCTTCTCCAATGGTTGGAACCACACAAAGAGAGGTTTGTGTATGCCTTTACCAACCAATATAAACACTTGGGAAATCAAGCGACAAGTTTAGTAGAGTCGGCTCACCACCGGTTGAAGAAAAATCTCTTTGGATGTGTTGATAATTTTGTAACCGTGTGGAATGCTATGGAGAATTACTTCAAGCGCGACATTGATAGAATTAAAGGGAAGTTCCAAAAAAGCCGTATATTCAAAATGAAAGGAAAATATGCCGACCATCCATTGTTCAAGGGAATCCATTACAATGTATCTCGGCAATGTATGAAGTTGTTGATTATAGAAGTCGAGTTGATGGATAAGTGGGAAACCACGTCGGATGAGGTGTGTGTATGTAACATGAAGAAGTCTATGGGACTCCCTTGTCGCCATATGATATTCAACTATGAGCATGGCGTAATTCCTTTAAGCTTAAATCGATCCATTTTGGAAGCATCTAAGTTTCATCCCTCCTCCAAAGGAGAAAAAGCAAGAAGAGTTTGGTGATAACGAAATGGGTAGAACCGTACTAGAGATGTATCGTGGCATGAGCAAGCTCCAAAAACAAATCTTCTGGGATGACATGAGGAAAATCTTATATCCACAAACGCAAGATAATGTTTATGAACCGGCAAAAGGCAAGCGCAAAGGTAGACCAAGCAAAAAAGAAACTAAAAAGCAACTAAGAGAATATGCAAAGGTGTTACATAAGAAGAAAAGTCAGCAAAACGCCACTACTAGAGACCCTTGTGGCCATGAGTATACCGCGGCAATGTACTTGGAGAAACCCAAGAAACGGGGTAGGAGTATTGAGGGTAAAGGAGAAACAAGTGAGCGGGTTTTGAAGAAAAGGGACCGATGTGTCCAACACAACCAAGCCAACCATCTTCCGGCGACGTGAAGCTTAAGTCTCCGATGTTCCCCATCCAACCATCTTCCGTAGACGTGAAGCTTGAAGCTCCAAATAAAGACTATTTGAATGAGCTACCTCTACACATTAGAGAATACGTTATATCCACCGACGACGTTCCTCCTTGGATGGTAATTGTGGGTTTCATGTTGTCAATCAACAAGTTGGTCCTTTCATTGAAGGTGCCAAGAGAAATAATGGGTGTGCAATCACTCATATAAGGCAAAGGTTGTTATCCAAACTAAAGGAGAATCTGCATTTTACAAGACAATGTTGTACGATGAGGGTAGTATCAATGAGCAATATGTTAGGTATCAACGTCGTCTTCATGGGGTCAAACCGATCACAAGGGATTATTGGATGAGCATGCCTATATGTGGACACTTAATCGCCGAGGCATTCAATTGTGTGGTTCATTGTTTCTCAAAAAGTGGTAGTTTCACCTTCACCCCAAAAATAACCGTATGTGTTGAACACTGAAACGAAGGAGATGTGTGATGGCATTTATTAACAACAACCACTTTATAGGCCTACGGTTAAAACCCGATTGTCCATTGCCTCCAATATGTACAACCTCTTATTGGCCTGCATTTAATCCGGATACAATGTTGGGTTGGTGTATCATGTATGAGCATAACATGGAGATGTGGAATGCTTTGACGAAGTCCGAAGAAATTGTTCATGAAGGTCCTATTTCACTAGAAGATGATTAAATGACACATGTAATGGAACTAATTATGCTTATGAATCTAAAACTTTGTTCTTTGAAGAGTGGTAGTAATTATGGAGTAAATGTTATTATTTTATGGTGTTGGCAGGTGACAGTTCTGTTACATTAATAAATATTTTACGTAGCCGAACACCAATTTCGGTAACCTAGGTCAAAATAAGAAGGTTACCGAACCTTAGTTCGGTTAGTAAATTAAATTACAAGATATAGCCGAACTGAGTTCGGTTACGAAATCAAATTACAGTACCTAACCGAACGTTGCGAGACAGAAGTTCACCCCTTACAAAATTTAATATCCAAAACGCGTTATGAAAAAGTCTTTAAGGAGGCGAAAATGATTTTCATATTTGAAATCCTTTGTCTTCCATCTTCGCCATTCGTTCTTTGATGTTAAAAGGATTTCGTTGAATCCTTCACCCCTAAGTCGATACCGCCTTACAATACGAAATAAAGCCATAAATTCCACAACTCTCTCTCTAATCTTTTGAAATCGAAAGAACAAAGCTATATGATCACGGTTATAAGGGTTCATTGTGTCGGAACAAAATTTTTCATGAATTATCCCCCAATAACTCTGACTCATAATACCATTCATTCTTCGTTCTTCACCCCTCTTTGGATAGTATATTATGTAGTTTCTGCAAAGAGAAAGATCTTCAACTAGATTAAATTTATGACTAGTAGGTGACATTTTTAGCAGATTTAGAAACAAAATGTTAACTATAGACCCATATATATATAACACTTTGTTGTATAACGGTCATAAAATTAGTTACTTGATATTACATTAAAATTTCTAATTTATGTATTATCTTTTGAAAATTTTGAAAATCCAGGGATGATTTGGGTTAGCAGAGAAAACCTTACATAATCGAACTTAAAGTTCGGATGCAACTTAATTTCTTTGAGATAACCGAACTTTGTTGGGAAGGCTCAAAGACAAACTGAACATATATGTGACACAAAACACACTTCAAAACAAACCTTAGAGTTGGTTTATGTGATTTTTTCATCAAGAGAATGAGTTGTCCAACATGTGCAATGACAAAATTTTGAAAATCCAGGGATGATTTCGGTTAGAGAAAACCTTGCGACATAACTTCAACTTAAAGTTAGGATGCAACTTAATTTCTTGAGATAACCGAACTTTGTTGGGAAGGCTCAAATTTTGAAAATCAGGATGATTTCGGTTATCAGAGAAAACCTTGAGACATAACCGAACTTAAAGTTCGGATGCAACTTAATTTCTTGAGATAACCGAACTTTGTTGGGAAGGCTCAAAGACAAACTGAACATATATGTGACACAAAACACACTTCAAAACAAACCTTAGAGTTGGTTATGTGATTTTTTCATCAAGAGAATGAGTTGTCCAACATGTGCGATGACAAAATTTTGAAAATCCAGGGACGAAGTTCGGTTAGCTGATAAAACCTCTGCGACATCACCGAAATTTAAGATTGGGGTGGCACTTTTAACCTAATCCTTTAGGTTGTGGACCTTTTATTTTTTAACCGAATTATATGTTCGGTGACCTGAAATTATTAACATGTTACCGAACTTATAAGTTCGGTTTGCTAGTTTTAAATATTAGGTTGCCGAAAACCATAATGTATTCAACATTTCAGCCTTCTAAAATTGAAAACACAAACCAGATTAAATCCTTAAGTAATTGTTTAAAACACGAAACATACCAAATCCATAACCAACTTGTTTTTTGAAATGAAATAATACGAAATCACTAATGACCACTCTTACGACCCCTCTTTCTACCTCCTTGCTTTCCACGAGTTTTTGGTCGAACTTCCTCATCACTTGAGGTTTCATCTCCTGCACTAGGTTTCCTCCACAACGCCACTCGAACCTTCACCTTGTTGTCGACCCCTCTTGAGGTGCTTAGTCCTACTTGGCCGCACCATTCTTTTAGTTATAAGACCCTCCCACTCCTTGTAGTAGGCAGTTTGTTCCTCAGTCAACATCGGCTCTCGGTTTTGATTTTAGCCATCCATTTCTTCAACAATTTCGATCCCTTCAAAACCTAATTCCAATTTTAAGCATAAGCAAATATATTTTCAAAACCTTTAAACAACCCAAATTATAAGACAAAGACATTTTCTTACCACATTATCCCATAACCTTTTTGCTTCATCTCCACAAATAGGTATATCCTTAGCTCGCTTAGCCTCCCTCTCCTTTGCCTTCGCTTTCGCGCATCCGCCTTAGCTTGTTGTTCTTTATTTATCACAAAGGGATGATCGATTTCTTCATAATACTCCTTGTAATCTTCGTCACATGCATTTACATCTTCCTCACAAGGTACACAATCACCTCTTGGTAAGTGGTATTCTCCAAGTGCATTCAATGTCTACAGGTGCAGGAGTTGGTTCATGTTTTGGAACAAAATATTTCTCACATTCTTTGTTCCTTGAACTGCAAAGTGAAATTTTCATTCTCCACATCGGGATCCATTTGGACGCAACAAAGTTGTCTTAGTATTCTCCTCGGATTATATATTGCGAGCCGTTAGGATGCCAAATAGGTCCATAGTATGGCGTGACGGTAGAAAAACCATTAAGATCGTCTTCATCTACCGATACATCATCGGATACGGGCGTATGGGTGAAATACCACATCGTTCACCGTCGGGTTATCCAATTTTCTGCCTCAACAAAGTCAACTCCTCCTCTTTAGACTTCTTTTGTGCGTCCAAAAACACCCATTTTCCTGCTTTGTAGGTGCGTCATAGGGATAAGGTTTCTTTTCCTTGCCTAATCCCAATGAAGGGAAGTGGTCGTAAATCAAACCTGTGAGAAAATAGGAAAATATTAACCATATTCATGAAAATATAATTAGAAGGACATCAATTTAGTAGATAATTTTCTCATTAAAAATGTAAAAGGTCACCTGAACAAGAGTTAAATAGCCTCCAATTTGATTCGTCTTAATCCTCGACCCTTTGCTCATTTCTTCCATAACAAAAGCAAGCACCCCAGTGGCCCAAGAGTAATTGTTGATGTCATCGAGATCCTCCAAAAGTTGTAGATACTGTGCATCCACCCTATTCCCCGAAGTGTCGGGGAAAATAACAGTTCCTAGCTGATATAACCAATAAGCTGTGACATGATACCTAAGGGTGTCCTGGTCCATCACCAACTTTCCTGTTGCACCTTCTTTTGGTCCCTCCAAATGCTTCCTTCAACTTAACCAACTTGAATTTCTTCACCTTTTCTTCAATCCTCCATTTGCCTCATGTGTATTATACTCATCACCACGTTTAGGGGACCTCACGAACGTCTAAACTCACATTGAGACTTTCTTTGCATCCCATCCAAGACATTTAAGAGCCAATTCTTCAAGAGCTTCATAACTCATCGAGGGTTGTAGCCTTCTCGAAGGCATTTACCTTCCACGGTAAGCCGTGATATGGTGGCAATCATCGGGAGTTATTCCCATCTCGCCAAATGGAAGATGCATAGTATATGTCTCGGGATAATACCTCTCGAGAAATGCGGATACGGAAACAGCGTCAAAATCTACATGTGCATGCTCAATAGCTCTCCATAACACACATTCTTTAACCTTTGCTACAAACTCATCACACTCCAAAGAAAGATCCCATTTGGACGCCTTTTGACGTTTAATAAGATGAACAACATCATTATGATCCTACGAAAACAAACATAACACTATTAATACTTAACGAAACATGTCCCAAAAAATAAATAAATAGTTTTGTTAGTTAAGGGTTAACTTAAATAATACCTTTGTCGCATAGATCTTCGCAGCCCATGAGTGTTTGTATCCAAACAATGTTGCCCCTCCATCATTTGGAGTACCATAAGTTGGGTTCCGAGGTGACAAACATAAATTATCAGGGGGAATGTGTGAGTATCTAGCACTAGGCGGCTTCGGCTTCTTTTTCTCTTTAACGGGAACAATTTCTTGTTGTCCCTCCTCTTCCTCCTCTTCCTCCTCTCCCTCCTCTTCCTCCTCTCCCTCCTCTCCTCCCTCCTCTTCTTCCTCTTCCTCTCTCCCTCCTCCTCCCTCCTCATCAAACTCTTCCTCTTCTTCTTGACCCTGTCCTACTTCTTCCCCTACATTTTCAACGTGTTCTCTTTGTTGTTCAGCCTCTACATTTCCTTGGTCTTCATTTCCTTGCACTTCTTCATAATCATTCTCTTGGTTCACTTCCTGTAACGATCCCCCTCCATGTTTGGCATATGTGGCACCACGTTTTTCGAAAATCTAAATGTTTTGCTCCCCCTAGGGGTTGGAGTTTTGAAATCCTCATCTAGTTGTTGTCTCAATCTTTCTCCTTTGTTCCTAATGAACAAAAACCAAACTATTAACTAAACATAAGAGAATATTGTGTTACCAAATCAAATTGAACTAAAGAATGAAGTAAACACGGCATGTAGTTACCAAATTAAAGTTACCAAATAAGTTTTTTGATCAAACCGAACTCATTCTTTCAAAGTAAAAGACTGAGTTCGGTTACAAAAATGTTTTTTGATATCATCGAACTATGTAGTTCGGTTACTTTACAAAAAAAAGAATAACTCGAACTTAAATATATGAAGAGTTCGACGCAATTAAAAAAAATTCGACCTAACCGAACCCTTTCTTTCCAAGTAAAAGAAGTTCGGTTAGGTACATGTTTATTGCGATCTCATCGAACTATGTAGTTCGGTGACCAGGAAGGTGTTGACTTAACCGGAACTGTTCTAATTTATGGTAAGTTAGGTAAGCAATTTTTAGGGTTTTACAAAAATCTCCTAAAACTAAATCGCCATAACTACCATTTTTAATGAGTTTTCATGATTTTCAATCGATTTCTTCTACAAATAACGAATTAAAAGGAATGGGCATGAAGAAAATTACCCGCGTATTTGCATTTCACTTGAATCGGACTTCATTTTTGCGGTTGGATGATTGATTTTTCCTCAAACGGTTTCAAGTTCTTTAAACTTTAGCAATTGTTTTGGGAGATTCACTATATGTGGGAGTCCCGGACTCAATCCTGGAAGTCTGGGTGTTTGCTTGGTACTCATTGCTTATAAAGATTGATTAATCGATCGATGATTTTTTCAATCCAACGATTAACGACGATTCACGAGGAAGAAGAAGAGGAGGAAAAGAAGAGAAGAAGAAGAAGATGAAAAGAAGAAGAAGATGAAAAGATAAAACTGATTTTTATTTTTTATTTAGGTTTTAATTAGTGGGTTAGATTAGTGGGTAGTGGGTTAGATTAGTGGGTAGTGGGTTGGATTAGGATTAGTTATAAGCTTAATTAGAGTAAGGGTAATTTAGTCTTTCACAATTTTTTGGGACACCCCTTATAATGTAGGGTGGTCATCTATATCAATGGGTAGTCCCCCACTGTTTTTGGGTGGTGCCCAAAAGATGGT
>JAJJWX010004223.1:0-22384 GCA_023529315.1 Papaver bracteatum
TGACTTCCAAGCACTAAGTGTTCATATTCTGGCCGTGAAGGGATATGAGAATGCTGCTGACTTCCAATCCCATTATATCTTCTTCCCTGCGATCATTCTCTTTCAATGAAACAAACATATTCTCATATTTCATACAAACTCTGAAATCATTCAATTGTCTCTTTAATTCAATCCCTACATTCATGACAACAAGTTCATTTTCCTCCTTGTGTTCTTGCGGCTGGAAACCCAACTCAAAACCCTTATAAACTTATCTCGTTTGCTGCCAAAATCACATTCGAATCAAGCCCATTTCTCCTTAACTATTATACATTCATCAACTACAACCATTAACCATTACAATCAACGGCATCAGTTCGTTGTTATTCTCTAACTTCAGGGAAAGTTCTGTTCAATACTTTTTTTCTAGTTGCAAAGCCAAATTTGATATAAACCTAGCCAGAAGCATCTCATTACATTACTAAGTATTCAGAAACCTAATTCGAACCCATCTCACAATTTCAATTTCGGCTTAATCTTCTTCATCCCTCTTCTCTGAATTTCAGTCTTCTTCTCTCAGTGTTGTTCTTACATCAGCCATTTTCTCATCTCTGAATTTGAGGTCGAATGATTAGAATATATTTTAGTGTTGTAGGAAATGAAAGTGATACAACTAGCCAAGTGAGGCAGATAAGGGGTACCCAGATGACTCTAGGCACCCTAAGAGTTGACGCATGCCACCAATGTGATACTTGGCTTGTCGGTTTCGGAAACCGACATCCTAATTCACCTCCTTCTCGTGCAACTTAGCCTCGCTCAAAGTATAGCTCGCGTGTGAATTGGCTTTTTTTGCTCATTTTTAGCTCCAAATGAACGCTTTCGTTTCCTTTTTGCTCATAATGACTCCATTGCACCTAATATACTCAAATTCACACATAAGATACATAATTTACAAGAAAAGTAGCAAAGAAAGCATAAATACTAGATATTAAATTAGGTGTTTTAGACACCTATCAAATTCCCCCACACTTAGACTTTGCTAGTCCTCGAGCAAATCAAACAAAACAAAATTAAAAAGATACATACAACTCCGTCTCGTCGAGGCTACGGTTACTCTAAGCATAAATAACAAGCCTTGAAACCCCTAGGTGTCCCTAGTGGACGAGTTTTAGTCTCGTGAAGGTTTACAAGAGGTCTACCTACAAAACCTATATTTCCAACTCCATATATTTGTGACAAATCAATGAACGAATCCAAAATGGCTATTGGAGGAGGTACCTGATGCAAATCCAAATTAATATATATTATAAATTAAGCTCTACTTAGAAAGTCGAACAAACCACAATACTCTAATCTAACTAACCACAATCACAATGAAAAGATTAAGAAGATGGATATAGAGATAGATGTTTGCGAATGTTCACAAGTGATCGGTGTTTCCATATCTGTCTCAAGGTCACCGCCAAGATGAACCTATGCATCCTATTGGATTGAGCTACTGGTTCAATTCTAGTGTCAACACACTGGCATATACAAGGGAACCAGTGGTCAACAATCTTAATTCTACATCAACTCAACCGCATATACAAGGGAACCAGAGTCGACTTTATTAAACAATAATAATATTTCTTTTCTTTTTCTTTTTTTTTCACTTTTTTTTTATTTGACAACATGATTGGATCTTTTGGATCCAAGCGCATGCTTCTTGTCAGCAGATTACATGATAGTTCCCTTGGATCCTGCATTCCACGCTTGTTTAGGCGACGGAGACAGGGAGAACACACACATATTGCTATCCAAGTGTCATTTTTATTCCGATTGGTCTAATTGGTCGGTCTTTTTTTTTTTTTTTTTTTAGCAACTCAATCACTCTATTTCATCCTAGCAGTAATAACAATTCGATGTTTAGTGACCCACCAAATCACTTAGAGAACAATAGATAAATATGGAAAAATAAAAATAGAACGTGATATGGTGATATTCCGAGATATGGTAACAACTATCATATTATTTCTAACATTTGAATAATTATGTCCTTTTAGTTAATGGGTTCCTCAACTCCTCCAACCAAGATGGTTCCATCCATTTAGATTGATAGTGTCATCCTAAAGGCACATGTTTCTAGGTTTCGGAGTGTATAAAGCAAAATTTATTTTTTTTAATTTTTTTTTTATATGAACACAAGGGAAAATTAACAAGGCTAAAAACTCTATATGAGAACACTCCCCCACACTTAAACTTTACATTGTCCTCAATGTAAATTTAATCATTCAAAGTAAAGTTCAAGATGGGAAATTCATAACATGATATATATACACAATATGAAAATAAAATGCATGATAAAAAACTGATACTCCAACTCATAGCTATTTCGAACAATAGAGGATAAACACTAAACAAGCTATTTAGTTGGCATCTAATCCCAACTCACCAATATATACACCTCATCGTTAAGAAAAAATTCCATCTACTTAGAAAGGCTAGTGTTTATTCTAAATTGTTCAAAAATCTCTAAAAGTTGGAGTTTTGATATGCAAATATCCAAAATAAGAAAATAAAGATAAAAGACTTGAGAAATAAAAAGATAGAGATAGATACACAAAACCAGTGGGTTGCCTCCCATTTAGCGCTTGGTTTAAAGTCATCAGCTCGACTTGCAAGATGAATTCTCCATACACCAATAATCGGAAAAGTTGGGGATCCACCCATAGCACCTGTTTTGCAAACACTAGCTTCACACAAATATTAGTAATATAAAACAGTAATGAAGCTATTAACCGATAAAAGTCTCCCCCACACTTATTCTTGTCCACACTTGGAAGTGTATAAAGAATGTAGAAGTCGGGTACTTCCACGGTTTCTTGTTCCATAACCTGCATAGTATGAGAATCAAGTGTCTCTAATGGAGGAAAACGAGAAACAAAGTCATTCAACAATATTCTCGAAGCACATACATTCAAACCAATAAGAGGTAAAGGAGAAGAATCAATATGCAAAGGGTTAGACAAACCTTGCACAATCTCTTGTATTACTTTAATCCTCTTCATCCTTGAAAAACTCAAGTGAATTATTCACCTCTTGTATATCATGGTCCTCTATCAAACCTTGCAACCATTCTTCATCCATTTACCCGGCTTAACCAAAATCTCGCATCAACATCATCATTACAATCATATGCAATCTCAATTGGGTCTTCCACAATATTGGTCATAACGGTTTCATTCTCAACATACTCCTCTTTGTTGCAAGGCATATACTCATCACGGATTCAATTCTATCCATAAGAATTTCTTTAGAACACTCATTGCATCCTCAAACTCTACCTTTTGAATAGGTTCTTGATCGTTATAAAGATCAATGCTTGAGTAAGTTACACTAGTGTCATCATATTCCTTTTCAACTTCACCTTTAATCTCCAAAAGACTTCATTGTACATTCTTTGGGGATGTCACCATAAATTATTTCAAGCGATGTATTTTCATAATCACTTAAATCACTATCATAGTGAACATAAGATTGGCTACCACTTCCCAAAGATTGGTCTTTCGCAGAATTTTGCATGTCCTCTTTGCATTCTTCAATCCCTTGTCTTAATTGGAAACACCTTTTGAAGATCTTGGAGTGATCTATTCAAATTTTGAAAATAGGTTTCCATTTGTTGGTAAATCTCGTTCGGACAAAAGAAAAAGTAAATAATCACTTACTTCAAAGATTACTGACAATTATCTTCCATTTGAATGGGTGAATGATCATAACTATGATCAGAAATTGGGCTAAACATACTATGAACATATTCGGTCGATGAAATTGGTTCCACGCTTGGTTGTCTACAAGCGACTCTATACGACCATAAATGGTGCATTTTACGTCTACCAAACTAGAGGAAATATTAAAAACACAACTATCATCCTCTTTGCTGGTTTGTCACTTACATAACCACCATAAGAAGGTTGGAATGTATGAGAGTAACTAAAAGGTACATTAATTATTGACCATAACCAGGATTGGTTTGATTGTACTCCCCATAAGGGTGATAGTTGTCATAACGTTGTTGAGGTTGATAACCGTATCCATTGTTCCAATATGCTCCGTCCATAGAAATTGGTACCTGAAACAAGAGTTCTCAAAACAAGGTTAAAACCAAAAATAAAAAATAAGAAAATCTAAAAACAAAAAAAGAAACCAAAAACAAGTGACAACCGTTGCCTCCCAGCAACGGCGCCAAAATTTGATCGTTGTCGTAGGCGTCAAAAATAAATTACACTTTCTTACTACTCAAAATATATAATGATAGCAAGGGCAAGAAAGGATCGTTCCCACAGAGAGGACTAGGTTGTCAAGTTGTTTCGGTTTCCTATATAATAACACGGGGATTTTCGATTTTTATAAAGTAAAAATAAAATAAAAGCAAAGAAAGAAATAAGCAAACAAATCAAATAGAAGAGATATTGGTTAAGGATTCATCTTCATTCACTAACATGCTTTTTAACAATAACTAGAATTGATATTTAATCTCAACTTTTATCAAAATCCCTAGGATACCTTGATCACAAGGCTTATCACTAATTCCCTCTTGTCATCAACAAACACATTAAAAGATCTGATATGAGTTCTATCTAAGAGAACAACCTAGTAATATGCACTTCTAATCAAGTTTAATTCCATAGATACATTAAGTTCTATGAAATCATGCCAATCAAAGAAATCGGGCATTAGGCATGATTCAATTCATGAAGGTCTGCGATTCACATATGATCCTGAATATATCTGCAAACTATAATCGTATTTATGCTACTTGTATTCAAGGATTATCACTTTTATGTATAATAAACCTAAACTAATAATAGATGCAGTTGAAAGTTCTACAATTTCTAAACTTGTCAAACAATCAATCCAAATCATGTTAATATCATATAAATAGTGAATCAGTAAGCGATAAATATGAAACAAAACTAATTTATTGAATCAAAGAATCATATTATGTGAAATCCAACTAATCCATAACCAATAATAAAATTAAAGTACCCATGCTCATGGAGTTCATAATAAGAAGAAAGAGAAGAGTTTCCATGTCTAAAACCTAGAACAAAAAGTAGAATTCCCTAATGGAGATATATCTTTAGAAAGACTTTTCTATTTATATGGTTTCCCAAAAGGATACCCTTTCCAAAAGTAGGTCAGAATCTTCTCAAAATCCTTTTCCAATTCGTTCACCAATACATGTGTAGTATATCTTGAAATTCGGGTCCAAAGTTGTTAAATAAGGGTTAACGATTGAAAGAATCAAGGTCACGGCCGCTTTAATTAGTCATCGGAAAGTATCACGTCATCGGACACGTGAAACTATCAGCAAGAAGCTCATCTCCATATCTCTGCAATTAAAACAATCGCAAAATACCATCTGTAAATAGTTCCATGTTCTTGGTAAAACGTGCCTAAAAGTGTGACACGTGAACTCATATATTCGCCACTAATCAGATCCGACTAACTCCCTTCATGATTCATTGAATCTTCACGATCCCCACTTTCGGTTCCAAAATCCGGCAGCCGGAACTATGCTCACTGGCTCGCCATTCCTGCTGCGTTTTCGCACAGTTTCTGCAAATGCAGCTGCAACTCCAGCTTCACTGCACCATTTTCTTCTCTCCCTGCATATTGGAAACACCACCAGTTCTGTTGTGTACAGCCTCACTCCATGCACATGTTCCCAATTCTTCTTACTTCTTCTCAGCACAACAGCAAACTTGTTTGCTAACCACACTCAGTCACAGCCATATACCACCTGCCATATTTCAGTTGAGTTCCTGCCAACCCAAAGCAATACACTCAATTTCACCTTCATTCTTCCGCATTGCAACATCATTTGCAATTCATACAAGCCACCTAAACCTCCAACACTGTAAGCCTTCACCTGCAATTTCATAACCACGATGAAGCCTTCTCCTTGATGTGCTATCACTTCCATACTACCCATCACCTGCAAATGCAGATGCATATTGTGCTTCCACCCGAACCACAGCTCTCAGCTGCAAACCGGTACAACTACTACTTTACATTCATGTAATCAACCCTTCTGCATCACAGACTCCATTCCCTTGCGCACATCTGCCACCAGTCTTTTTTGAGATCTAAACTCATCAAAATCTCCAATTAGCAGCTGCAATCAACACCTACATCTCCATTCAAATCAACATCAATCATCAAACCTGCGATTCGAGCCAACTATTCATCACTTCTGCCTTGTATTTCTTCTCTAATTTCTTGCTTTGAAAATTTGCTGCAATTAACCAACATCAACTCATCTTCAAAGATACACAGCAACACATGCCTTGTGACCTTCACAGCAACATCTACTCAATCACCTGAATTAGCACCAGCGCATCACACCGTCAACAACATAGCTTCTCTGCCTCTATTGCAGTAGCCACCATCTCCTTCATCATACTTTCTGTAGCTTTAACTGCAGCTTCATTCATTCCGTAACCTCACAGCTACAACATCAACTCTTCCTTTTCCATCCAAGTTCAGTCCCATGTGTTTATACAACTGCTTGCTTTGAGTTTCTAGCTGCAACTCCATATCCAACAACACCAATACCCATTAGCTCTTCTTCATTTAAATTCCCAAAACAACACCTAATCTTTCGAGCATAACCACCAATCATTATAAACCCTTGAACACCATAGTCAGATCGAATGCCGAATGAATGGACTGATATTTCGTATTTCAAAAGTGACTAAGTATTCAATTATATTCAGCCGTGAAATGGACATGAGAATGCATTGACTTCAATCCCATTATATTTCTTCCTACGATCATTCTCTTTCAATGAACAAATATATTCTCATATTTCAAACGCTCAAATCATTCAATTATACTCTTTTAATTCAATCATTCATAAATAAGTTCATTTTCCTCATATGTTCTTACTGGAAACCTAACTCCAAACCTTTATAACTTATCTCGTTTGCTGCCAAAATCACATTTAATCAAGCCCATTTCTCCTTAACTATTATACATTCATCAATCTATAACCATGAACCACCAATCAACAACATCAGTTCGTTTATTCTCAACTCAGGAAAGTTCTGTTTCAATAACTTTTTTTCTAGTTAATAAAGCTAATTTGATATAAACCTAGCCTAAGCATCTCATTACATTACTAAGTATTCGTAAACCTAATTTAAACCCATCTCACAATTTCAATTTCAGCTAATCTTCTTTCGGATCCTCTGATCAGCTTTCTCATGTTGTTCTTACACTCGTATGTGGCTTCCTTCTCATCTTCTGAATTTGAGGCTCTAATGATTAATATATTTGAAAAGGTGGAAATGAAAGTGATATACAATTGGTGTTGTTGAGTATAAGGGGTATCTTTAAGGACTTAGGCACCTAAGAGCTTTTGACGATGCTATCACTGTGATACTTCGCTTGTCGTGCTTGTGGAAACCGAGTTCGAATTCACCTCCTTCTCGTGCAACTTAGCCTGCTCAAAGTATAGCTCGCGTGTGAATTGGCTTTTTTTGCTCCTTTTCGCTCCAAATGCACGCTTTCTCCTTCTTTTGCTCATAATGACTCGATTGCACCTAGTAAACTCAAATTCACACATAAGATACATAATTTACAAGAAAAGTAGCAAAGAAAGCATAAATACTAGATATTAAATTAGGTGTTTTAGACACCTATCAATTCATTCATCGCGACGCTCTCGTCGTTATTGTTATTTTAAAACACCTCCGAATGTCTGTAATTGTTTATAATTGTTTGTGCTCGCCTCATAAACCTGGATACACTCTACTATTATTATTACACAAAATTGGTTAAAAAGATTAAAATCAACAATTCTCGGGTGAAAAAGACATATAAATTTGATCATCATTTAAATGACAAAAATGTAAAAATAGCAAGTATGTAACTAGTTTCATCCTACCCATTTTCAAATACTTTTTCTTATTTTTAATTTACACAGGATGCATCCGGTTTCATCCTCACTATTTTTTAAATTTTAAGCTGTGGATGAATCAGCTTTCATCCTTACTATTTTTTGTCCATTTCACCATAAAAATTTTTACTCGTCCATTTGAACCGTGTTTTAAAAATATTTGGACAAATGACCTATTTTGTTATTAATACTGTTAAACCGCAACACTGAACATGCTCCATACATGTGGCCAAAAACAATTCCAGCTTCTACTAACTTTTTGTTTGACTGAATCCTTATAACTCTGCAAAGACTACGTATCAATATGTATCCTCCTTTAGCGTGTACAATTGGTTTGGTGGAGGCATAGTGATTTTTAGAAAAAAGGTAGAAATATAAGTAGGATTGGTTTTGTGTTTTGGAGATAATGAATACAAAGTCTTTCTATAGACAAAAAAATTTAACGACACTATTATTTAAAATATTAATTTAAAATTGAACCATTGGTTACTCAAATTCAAACCTTTCATCAATTCAAACAACAACTAAATTAATTTAGATAATGGGTCCAAGAGCATAGCTAGGTGGTATCCCATCAACTCGACGAAGGAGGAAGTCAGGGGTTTGATCCCCACCGTAGTATAGGTTTGTATTTAATTAGTTGTATAGGGGTTTGGCGGGGTTGGGTCTAGCAGTGGGGCTAGTCCAACTGGATGGATTTGGGTAGGGGGCTGGGTCCGGCTTTAGCCTATCAAAAAAAAAAATTTAATTTAGATAACACTTTTAAAATTAAGTTAACAACTATACTAACTAGAAATTTAGGACAACACTTTTTAATTTAAACCTAGACTAGAAATTAAAAAACTAAACTCAATAAAAGAAAAAACAATTAGAGATCTTCTGAATCTTCAACGATGATTATATTCATCCTCTTCAAAATATCCTTTTGCTTGCGTCGATAATTTTTTTTTCTTCGTTTGGAGCTAACTGACTAAGGTCCGTAAACATTATTGCATTATCTTAATTTAAATGCATTTGTTGTTGATGCATTTGATAAATCTGATTGTTTGATCTTTGCAAATTGAGTTTTTCTTCCATTTGATAACTCTGTTGTTGAGTACATGCCCAAATTATTTGGTATTGGGATTCTTGTTCCACTCTTATTTCTTCCTTCTTTGATCGAACGTGTTTCCTTAATATACTCCAAAATATTTTGCACTTGATAGATCCTATATTCTTCCATCTTAACCGAAGATGTTCCCTCATCACCTTCTTTAAATATACCTTGCTCGCGATCCTTCTTTGTCTAGCTTGCATTTTGGCTTTTTGTTCATATAAGACGTGCATTATACTTATAATTCCAACGAGTCTCTCCATTAAGCGTAATTTTAGTACCATCTTACAAAGTTACGATGATTATTAAACAACTCATTATTTTGGGCCACAGTGAGTTCATAATTAAATCCAGGGACCTTTTCTCTAAACATTTCATAACATGCATCATACTTGAATGGTTGTCCTGTTTGTTCTGAAATTGCTCCACGACCTCTTTTGTCCGAAAAATTATATAAGGAAAATTTAGTTTATTACTATTATCACCAACTATATGAATAAACGTAACAAATTAATTGAACTTACCAAATCTTCGTGGCTTACATCGCTTTTGGTTTGTCGATATATAGCATTAAGAATGGACTTGAATTCTCTGTCATCTTTTTTGATTGCTTTCATCTTGGTTTTTAAGGCTCCCCAATCTATTCAATTAGGATTGTCGTTGCGTTCGACAAAAATTTGGTGAATACGTATCCATAACAAAGCAGTTTTTTTTTTCGAACCAACAATTTCATCGGTTCTCACATAACTAAATGCAGCAGTAAGATCAATCTCTTCTCGTTGCACAAAATTATTAACCATTTTGAATCAAACTAAAATATCAGAATTTGAGTAGTAGAAGATAAATATAAAATTCAAAGAACTATAGTAAGAAGAAGAGAAATAAGAAATCAATTGATGTAAGAAGAAGAGAAATATGAAATCAATTGATTTGGGGTGATTTGAGTAGAGAATTAGAGTGGTGTTTATAGAGGATTTTGAAAAAATGACCATTGGGATCCGACGGTGGAGAAGATATAGTCGTTATTAATGATGGATGGTTAGCATCGGGTGTGAGAGAAGTGTAAAAGAAAAAAGATCAAACAAATAAATTTCTGGAAATGATAACTCAGTAGCCGTGCAAAATGCTACGGCAACTCAGTAGCTGTATCAACTGTCATACGACTACTGAGTTTCCGTACAGCATAAATTTATACGGCTACTGAGTTGTCGTGTGATTTCCCTTTCCTACAAGGTGGATCAGATCTGATCCACTTTGCCTTGTAGGAATGGATATCCCTACTCATGTAGGGATATGTAGTGGATGATTTTTGGCTTTTCCCTACATATGAGGGATATGGTAGGAAAAGGGCACCATAGTGGTTGGCCTTAGTGGAACATTACCTAACGACTTATTGCATAGTAATTCATCGTATGAAACTCGGCAAGTATTGATAGATTTGTGACTTACAAAGTTATTAATATATGGAATTATTAGTTATAATATATTGTTAGAGCATTGCTCAGTTTAACTCGCATGCGTTGCTATCTCAAGCATGTTTGTGAATATTAATGATCAAAAATATAAAGCCTTTGATTTCTAGTCTACTATAGCTAAGGTCTCGCACTAGGATAGAAAGTGTAGTTGAGCTCAAGAACTCCATGGCGATCATCATACAAGATGAAGGACTACTCAAGGAACCAGTGAATCTTCATCGACTAAAAGGTATGTGGATACTTGAACTTATCTATCACTCAAAAGTCTGATATGTATGCTGCTCCAGGTTAGAATTACTCATATATATATATAAGTTGGAGGGAGGATATATAACAATTTTATTCACACACTATCTCACAAGATTTGGCGCAATTTACATTTCTAATAAAATTGAGTACAATCCGAAATACATGAACCTCACCATTTTTCAATCATAATTTCAACCGCTAATTTGTAACTGTTGATGGTGGTGTTATGCCTTGGATTTTTCTTTATTTGTGTAGGATTGTAGAGTTTTATAAAAAAATATGTATCGCCAAAATATTAACTTTAAATTCATTTTTTATCGATTGAGATTTATTGATAATTGCGCTAAATCTTGTGAGATAATGTCTGAATAAGATTGTGCATAGATGATGCATCCTCCCTCTATAAGTTGTACACGTAATAATTACATACGAAGCTATTTTTATTTGATGATGAGATTCGATCCAATCTTGAGGAAATTGGGAAAATTACGAGAAACCCAAGTTCCACTTCAACCAAGTTCTCATGACTTACATTGATTCAATAACATTTAAAAAAACTTAGATTCGAAATTCGTTAAAATAAAGAAAAAAAACTCGTTTTACTGAATTGTTTATTTTTTCTCACTCATATGACTTTGACTAATTACGCGAATCCGACTTGTTGCATCGGACTCAAAAATTTATCAAACATGAAAACTAATCCCAAACTCCAGCTTAGATTTGTGACCAACAAGTCAAATACAAATGATGGTGACTCAAATAACTTTGAGTAGATGTATTAGCTGAGTCTGATCTGAGTCAAACATAGAAAAAAACTTGGAACAACAAACGATGTAATATCCGTCTCGACTCAATCAAATGTCGGTCAGATCCAGAAACAAACAAACAAACAAAATGTTAATTTCTGCAAATGCTAGCTTAGATTTACCCTTCGTAAGTCAACACCAATTACAAATTGATATTCCATTGAAGTTCTAATGCTCTTTTAAAATTAGGGCGATCAAGAAATCCGTGAATTTAGTGTCACCCACATTCACATTTGGTCATCACCGGCACGGTTTAACATCCGTGATGGACTTTGGGATGGATTTGGTGCACTTGGATCCATGGATTTCTACAATAGTTTCTATATTTAAGAAAGATAAAAGCGAAATAAATAAAAACGTAGTTTAATAAAGGCATATACGAAAAATCTCACAAAAACACAATTTTTCCTATTTCATTAAGAATTGTGCAGATGCAAAATGATCCGTTTTCCAAGAACTGGAGAGAGCACTAGCTAATTGGGCGTAGGTACGCCCAATGGATGGAGTGGTATTTCGTGGTATACTAACCATTAATAAATGGTCAATTGACGATCAAGACATCCAAAATCATCAATAGGTATAAATGCGTGACAAGAACGGAAATGATTCAGCTTGTCCTGAGGACTAACTAGTCTCGCACTTCATGTATGTACATATTTTATCTTCCACCACGTGTCACGAGAGCTACACGTGGAGGATGAGACATCCGAAGATCCAACGAGCGGACAACCGTAAGCCCATCATATCCAAACGAACAAGGATCGAGGAGCGCGGGAGTATTGTGACTCCTGAGTACCAAAAAGACAACCCGAGCATTACTTTACCCCATCCCTAAGAAGATCCAAGATCTACAGTTAGGGATGCTCTATCCGACGAAGACAAGACAGGGCAAAGAGCAACCGTTCCGGGCAAGCACAAATATCCCAACCACTCGTATTTATTGCCTCCGAGCAATACACGTACAACCGGTCTGCTGGGGACCGCGGACTACCCTGCGCGGTCGAGAATACTACGCAGAGAAACCATATAACACAAGGATATCTGCATAGACGGTACAGAACACAAGAAGATAAGGTTCCAACGGGCCTTAAAATGGACCCCATGGGGAACCTCTATAAATACCCCCTCCCTCCATGAGAGAGGAGAGGACAATCCAACACTAAGAGGAGATAAAAGACAGAAATATGGAGAGTAAGTTATGACCCCATCTTCTACGCGACACTGTTTAGATATCAAAGTCATTCGACTATTCTTGTAACCATTTTATACATAATGAAGCACTCAACTCGTGGATGTAGGCCTTAGTGTTGAACCACGTAAATCATCGTCTCATTTATATTCACCATTACGATTATCCACTCACAATCAACACTCATATATGCTCAATGTCGCATATGTTATAATAGTGTTCACTCTTTATTCTATTGTGTATCTCTACGATCAAGGAATACATGTGATGAGACAAGGACGAGTCTCAAGACTCTGAGTCCATGATTCACGTAATTCATTTTACCCATTTAATGCGCGGTTCGCTTATCTCAATGTTATTTAATCACAAGACATTGTTTGTGAACGCTGTGATGTCCGATTATCTTTGTGTTCACAATCACGCGCTAGAAACAAGGACTTAGTCCGATAAAAGATTTATCTTCTCTGTGATTTCTTGTGCGTTCGAGCTTCGTTCCAGAAATAACGAGGCATGAAACATCACTTTAAGTCATTCTAAAACTTATTAGTAGATCTATGTTAATTTATAGATCCTGCGTTTTTTACGCTTACTAAGTTTTCACGTATTTCAAAAGCAAAAATTATTAGTAGATCTATGTTTATTTCTATAGACTGCGTTTTACGTATCACTAAGTTTTCACGTACTTCAAAGCAAAACTTATTAGTAGATCTATGTTTATTTCATAGATCTCGCGTTTTCAGATATTACTAAGTTTTCACGATTTCAAAAGCAAAACTTATTAGCAGACTCGTTAGTAAATCGTGTTTATCTCAAATGATCTGCGCTTTCTATGCGCTATTTAGATGTTATTCTTTTTCAAAGTCCAGTAAATATTAATAAACAAGACGCGGTTCCACCTTCTTCGTGAATTTCCTTTTCAGTGCAGGAAAACATTAACCATGGAAAAGAGCAAAGATATTCGAAAGAGTAAAACCTCTTCAAAGGATACACTAAGGGAAGCCCGTTATGACCGAGAATGCAAACAAGAGTGAAAGACTAATTAAAGACGGTGGATACAGATATAAGACAATGCGTAAAGTCACCATACACATCAAAGCCGTGTCATACGTAGCAACAGGCACTAAAAGTCGCGCTGCCAAAGTTGAATTCTCAAGGTCAAGGATCAAAATCTACCAAGCCACCATTATCGCATCGACCATGTGGAACCGCGTGAAGTAGTATCGAAATCAGTAGACAACAACTTCCCCTCGGATGCCCTCTACCAACGAGAAGAACATAGTCCTTTACCATTAACCCACCACTTCAAATAGCAAATCAATCTGCGGACACACTCACGGATATCCCCAACACACGGTTGGATATAGCCAGAGATGCCATAGTCCGGATCATCATGAAGAACATACTCGATGCCCGGAAAGACAAATCGTCGGCTGGAACACAAAATCAAGGATCGAACCATTCTACTCGAGATGATGGCGAGTATCAGGATTAAGAAAGAACGTAAGATATACGCGATGCAATGGCAATCCTCGGCACAAGAAAACCAACTTCTAGGAGAGGATCATACATAGCGTGAGGTAGAATACCAGTAGCGACGAGAGCTAATTCCTAAGCACCAACACCTAATCAAGACAAGTATAAGTAGTTTCAAAGGCCCGTACCTCGATCACGAAAAGGGGCAACGAGAAGCCGTATGTCGACCCCAATTACAATCCCGAGAACTCGTGACTCACTACGACGGCATAACCTTCAGTACCAACACCTTCTGCCAACCATAAGGAGCACCAAGTAGCAATGGAGAGGTCACGTACTGAGATGATGGCGAAATCAAAGAGCTCAAGACTAGGCAGGGAGGCGGAAGATTAGAGAAAGTAATTAAGGAGGAAGCACCACCTCACCTACGCACCACCTTACTAAAGCTTCGATCCCGCGAAATTTCTCGGTCCCGTACCTTCGATCATTACGATCGGCTCCACTGATCCGTCGTGCGATCTTACGCTATTACAACCTGAATCATGGCCTCGTTGGGATAACGAAGATCTGATATTGTGCAAATATTTCCCATCAAGCTTGAGGAGTATGCTGTATTTATCCTGGTTTGATAATCTACCGTGATCTATCGACTCGTAGTGAACGATTCTGCGAGAAATTCCTCTGCTACTACCTCAACCAGAATTAGTAAAAACTCAAGAAGTTCTTGATGGTGAATGATAATTTTCTTATTAATTCTCTTAATTGATTACATAGAATTATCAAAATGGAACTAGAATAGTTACAACTTTTCTATTCTCTTTCCTAAGATAATTTCTTACACTCACTACACCATTTTAACACATAGCAACATACAATAGTCATAAGCAAACCGGTCGCAACGGACTTCGTTGTTGCTAAACACGGTGTCGCAATTTTTAGCAACGGCATAAGCTTCGTTGCTAATCTTGTTCAATAACGACATTCGCAACGGCCGTTGCCATGATTTTTTTTATTAGCAACAATAACCTGTTGCTAATATGTTGCTAATTATGTGAATACCACTACCCCGAACCGTGATATGTTGGTTCTGGTTCTATCGTATTGGTTCTGTTCTATTTTAGCAACAGAGCCCTGATGTTGCTAATCTTTTGCAACCTCAAAAAAAGGTCAAGTCCCATTCGCCGACCTTGTCAAAATTCATTACCCCAAATTTCCCCCGCAATTACCTAGCTCCCCATATTCAACATCCAAACAGATATACAAACTACAATGGCAATACAAAATAGATACAAATGTAGTTGAGAATCACCACCAGATAATTTTATTATAAAATAAAGGATTCTTCATTGATACAAATGTACACAAGTAACTTATGTATGTTGTGACTGACATGAGTTGATGTTCATAAATGGATGGGTAACCTAGTTTGTGTCAACCGACAGAGGCATTGAAAAACAGGAAAGAAAGACTAATAAATGAGGAAGATTGAACTCCACCAGTAAGTATCACGAAACTCCACTTGCTTAACCAATTTCCTCTCGCAAATCATAGGTAGATTAACAACGACCAACTCAATCTAACTATCTCTTTCTCGTAAAAACCCAAAACACAAGAAGAATAATAAGTGGGAGAGGGGGAGAAGATGATAAAAAAGAAACCCCAAATTTTGGTTTTACCTAAAAAGAGATAGAGTACAAGAAAAGTAAGACTCGCTCAAAATGAATAAGCAACAAAACTACCGAGTTTTAGCATAAAAAATTCTAACATATATTGGTTAAGGAAAGGAAAAATTAGCAATTACCTACAAAATTCTTGAGGAATTAAGTAAAACCAATGCTTTTGAACCGAAAACCCCTCCTCTTAGACCGAATATCATTGCACAACGAAACAAAAAAAATCAAGATATAAGAGATTTAGTCCATAGATTATTAAATGTTTATGAAAATGTCAATCAAAAACTAACCTCAAAGATGTAGTAACAAAACAAGAATCCTCATCTTTGTATAGCATCATCATCAAGAATCCGAAATTACATTAAAGAAAACAAAACAAGAAACCATTAGCCCAATTGTTTAAAAGAATACCGAAAGAATAGGGTAATCTGTCATGCAGACTACCATGGTAGTAGAAATCTAGAAATCAAAATCTAGATTATAGGAATACCCTTACCTGAGGACCTCGTAATGCAAAAACAAGATAGTTTTAATTTTTCACTTTTAACTTGAAAGTGCTAAGAAATCCAGCTTTAATTTGGAGATGAGAGCCCACAAAAGTATCTCACAAGCAAGTGGTTGAATGACGATGAAGATGTATTTTCTAAGAGAAAGGTTACCACGCCACTTCGTACAAGTAAAAGATGAAACTCATACGCCTAAAATATCCTTCAATTTTGCTCCTACCACTCTGAGATCTGAGGACGTATCATGATGCATCATGCGACATTTCAAGCGTCCCGCAGATTCCGTAAAATTAATTTGAAGTAATCAATATTGCGCTTGACGTTCCATTAAAGTGAAGATGATCTAACAAAACTTGAAATATAAAATATCTTAGTTCAAGACAAGCATGAAATTGCAAGAAGTTTACTTTCATTCCATGAATGACTCATGTCAAGTTTGATTTCCTTTTATGGAATTGGTAAGCCTAAACAAGAATCGAATTAGTTGGAAAGATCAAAGATGTATAACATGGGTCCAAATTGTAACCAATGAGAAGCCACAAACCGAATGCCAAGTTTCTTCAACCACAAAACATGTTGCTTTAGCCTAGGTAGCTATTAAATCATAAAATTAGCGACTGTGTTGTTTCCTATTTTACATGCTCACAAGCAAGAATAAAGCAACAACCCCACAATGGCACAACCCCACCGCACGATGCATTGTGATAGCCTAGGTGGCAAGGGTAAGCAACCAGCTTCCACTAAGGTTGTATCTAAGACTAGTATTGCTTAGCAAAAAGATGAGCAATATATACTTCAAGCAAAGCCGCAACTATGGAATACCTCAATATGAATGGAACTCTAAGTTTGGCTCGAACAACATCACCACGTAAAGTAGCTTCCTCACCATTTTCAAGAAACTCTTCGTACAATGTCTATCTTTTCAAAAATCTGTTTGACATCAAAAGTTCAAATTTAAAGCGATTAATATTCTGAAAATATTGCTAGACGAACATAAATTACAGCTTGAATATTACCTGCTCACCAACATTTAAACTCTCAAGATCCAAAGAATATTCTGTTAGAGGAAGATGTGACGACCGAAGTTTCCCCACTCCATGTTGATAACCTACCATTACACATGAAGGTCAGTGATTTTCACTCAAGAACATAAAGTAAATGTAGAACAACGTGTCTTCCAAGAACTGTAAAGAAAATATTTTCGTTCTACGTAAAACAAGTGAAGAACAAATTATGATCGAAAAACAAAGAAAAGATAACAACTAACCATCTCTCCCGATTTGGGTAAAAGTCCATGCCCGCTCCACATAAGATGCATTTGTTCCAGCATCCAATATCACAAAGAAGAACGACATCACTATTGAAGTATCTACCCCCAACTAATGTGCCTATTGTGTCATTCACCTACAAGAAACCAAATTTTCCAATATCTCAAGTCTCAACAAACACCCGAAAGTTTTGTCCGGTCATGTACATTAACATGAAGATTCTGGGAGGATCAAAGACAAGAAGAGGCCATGCAAACTTACAAGTGTCGCAACGCGCATAGCAACCCCTTTCCTTTCCATGGCTTTTGTCAATTTCGCCACCACATCTTGACCGACCTAGTTACATAGATATTAAGAGTACAAAGATCGACACAAGGTCTAGGAAACACAAGATTTAAATAGCATGCAAAGTTAATATTTTTACCGCATCGTCTATTGAGAATCCTTTTGTCCAATTAAGAAGAGTTCCAGATGCAATAGATGGCTGCTTTATCGGGAAAGAGAAATTCAACAAAAATACATATCCAGAAGTATTCCACACCATATACACAACAAAGAAATTCATTAAAAGAATCACACAATTACAAAATAACTTTGTGTAAACTCAATTTCAAACTAAGGGAATCTTACACTTGAAGTCTTCAAGAAAAAACTGAAATACAAATAATTGAAGTACCTTCTTATGCAAAGCAGCTCTCATTGACTATATCATATGACATCGAATTATAAATGCCGCATCCTGTTTAAAAAATGGAGATAGCGCCATTCAGATTTATATGTCGTCAGAACCTTTTCATAGATCTACTTGTGATAGCAAGGCTTTTGCAATGACCACATCCGCAAAGGAAAAAAACATGCATAAGATTTCATGGAATAATCCGAGAAATGGTTAGAGAAGAAAACAACAAGGCCATGTTTTTATTTGAGTTGTATGGATATGATAGCAGGTTTAGCAAGGAAAGAACATTAACACAACTATCGATCAACTTTCTTGCAAGAGCAAGAGCATATTGAGTCATACTACTATACTACCGACCTTGTGAAAATACAAGGAGCAAGCGACATTCAATTGTGGGAGTAAGCGAAATATCATAGCTTTCCTTTCTCCAAATAGGTTAGAATTGTGAGCATCACCTGTCATCAATTAGATAATTAGATCGAAGAAGGTGGAGACTCAAGTCGTGCATTTCATGTTAAGAGTAATTCCATAAGAATGATAGTGGATAAAAAAATCGGGATGATAGCATTCAACAGTTAACATAGATTGTAAAGAGACCTCTTCTTTCATATCTATTTCTGAGATGCGATTCTTTCACTAAGGATAAATTTTTCTAGGTGTGCACACAATTTAATGAAAATTTGACACATGAACTTGTTTATGCAAATTCATCAACACCATCGCTGACAAAAACATTATTTCATATTTTTGTTTGGTAATTAGGTAATAACTGAATACAAAATAGTACAAAGTGAAATTGTACCGTATGAAAAATCATGAGCTTGAAATAAGTTAAATCGTCAAAAATAGATGGCAATATGATAATCTAACGTCTCGTCCAAAGAAGACCAATTTTCTACGATGCACATAAATTGGGTCTTTTAGGTGATATGAAGTATGACATAGGGTGAATTATTTTAACATAAGCAAATGGTAATTGTTGCAATAAACCACTACCCGAACATATTCCTTCAAGCTTTGGGAAAGCTATAATGTATAACCTCGAAAATAAACTACACTAAGTAGTGATGAATTTGCTTTTCTAGTTTTTAATTAGCAATATAGAACGAAAGGTAAATCATGAGCATTTCATCATACCACTCCAACGTCACTCTGATTCAACCCCATACCAAATGCAACAAGAGAAACAACCTTCAAATACGAAAAAGAGAAGGAAACAAAAACAACAAGAAATACTTTTGAAAAGGCCATGATTTCATCCTGCAAAGTTGCACAAGGACCCATTAATGCAAATATATACTTAATATATGATAACATTGTATCACCGAAATATTAATGAAGGTGTAAATCATTTCATCATTCATGCAATAGAGCCCAAAAATCTTACAATTAAAGGTCAGTAGTTAAGAGATCAAGAGGAAAATACAAAGTTGTATTTTGTTGTAGAAGACAAACCTTCTAGCATACAAATAAAATGAACAAATCCTTGGGAGTTAGTTACCATCATTTCAAACCTAGCCGCCAATTCCCAAGTTATCGGATCCATGCTACCTTGTCCATTGGATTGAAGCACTAACATTAAAACCAACTCATGATACCACGATTAACACACTCGTAAAACAATTCAAAAGTACTAAAATCATATCGAACACCGTAAACCGTAGATTTAATTGAAGTTGAAAAGTAAACTTACCATATTCGCTTGATTAAGGAGTGTCTATACAACGTCCTACATAATCGCAGTGTTCTATCAAATTCAGTACCTGCAACACAAAAACAAAGAGGATAAATCAAGTTGAGCTATCAATCCCATCTCAGAAGGTAAAGCAAAGAATGCACTACAACAATAACAAACATGTGAATCGCAATCGACCCTTCATTAATCTCCTCCATACACAATAATAGTTTCAGATAACCACCTTCCTAATTGATTTCCTATCTCGCTATCAATTAGACATCTACCAGAGCATCCACCGCAAATCTGCAACACTAGTCGTCTTCCCCGCAACATCATTTCAAGCATTATCTATTGCTCAAACCAAAAAATTGCAAGATCATTATTCTCTATTCCTCCATTCCATTCACAATATCACCTTCACCGCAACCTCAACACCATTTCATCTTTTTGTGAACATCATCACAACTCAAAAGTCATGTTTCCTCATATCCTCGTGCCCTCAAGTCATTAACATCATCACCATTGACATCATCAATTCACATTCATCTCAAACAATGGCAACAACAAGATCTTCCATCTAACCCATTTAGCATCTCTATTCTCGCTCACACAAACCAAAACCCATGTCTTCTGCAGCCATATAAACTCTAAAATTTCATAATTCAACATCTCAATCAACTCAATGCACCCATCTTTTCTCCTTTTTTTGAGTTCTAGATACACTCTGCCTTAAATTCGAAAACCCATTATTAATTTCTTCACAACAAACGCATCTCTCGCTCTTCTTCTTCATCTTTCAGATACATCTTAACCCACTATCTTCTGATTTCTAATTCTCCAATCGAAAATACATCAATGACAACACCACCATCTTCCATTTCTCCCCGATTCACCCTTGATCTCTTTCTTCACAAAATGAAACCCCAAAATCGAAAGAAAATAAGAAATCGGAAAAACAGATTAACAAATGAAACTCTAAAATCGTTGAATTGAAATCGAATAACTCGAAATCAAAATCCCTAAAATATAAAAAACATCTAAAATCGTAAAACCGTAGAATCCATAAACCGAAACGAAATGATTATTACAACATAAAACCTGGTTAGATTTCAAGAGAAACTGCTAGCAGGTGATTTCGTGGTTTTAGATTAATTGATTTCTGTAAGCTAACCTCTCAAATCTATAGGCAAACTAGGAAGAGTAGGTTTGTCGTCAGAGATTGAGACATTGCCCTTGTGATGACTTTATCGGATTTGGATTGCGTAGAAATGATGTTGCAGACAATGATTTAACTGATGCAATAGAAGAAGCACTTGAGAGCATAGAGAAAGAGTTTGTTTTTGGATTAGCACCAAAAACTGCAAAGACTCGAATTGAGCACCTTCCGTGATGAATTCACCGATGGTTTTGCCATCATAATATGTAGACCAAGCTATTGTTTGTGCCATTCTACCCGACGAAATAAATCCAAATCGCATTCAAATTTTTCAAAAAAAAGTAAATTAAAATTGAAATCACATTACCAAATTAAGCAACTAACAATAAAACCAAAATCAAAAGAAATAAATGGATACTGCTTTCACAAGAATCAAGTGCATTAGAAATCTCACTACATAGCAAAAACCCTATTGAGTTAAAAACCCAAGATCAGATTTTTAGCAAACAAAATCAAACCCACGGTTAACACTACTACAAAAGAAAGAAAACGAAATCATACATCACTTAAAGTAGTCTTTAAACTCAAATCAAAATCCCAAGTCCCCTAGATTTATTTCTCATTAGTCGCTTAAAACTTAAATCAAAATCCCTAAAATATATTAATCGAAACCAAAATCGTGAAACCCTAGAATCTATTAACTAAAATCAACATCGTGAAACCCTAGAATCTATTAACTCAAATCAAAATGGTGAAACCCTAGAATCTATTAATCAAGTCGCTTGAAATCAAATCAAAATCCCTAGAATCTATTAGCTGAAATCAAAATCGTGAAACCCTAAAATCTATTAACTAAAATCGAAAATAAATGCTTACCAGATCGAATACAAGATCGCAATCAAGATCGATTTAGATCGAGACATGAAATGAATCTCAGCTGATATTAAAGGGAGAAAATATCTTCTGAGCAAAAAAGAAGAGTAAGAGCGGTGGAGAATAATGAAACTGCTCGTAAAATTCTAAGGATAATACACTCGAGGAGTAGTTCTGAGACATGGTGGAAAAATAAAGAAGAGGACTGACCAAACTTTGACTTGGCGTAAAAACGTCAAAGTGTTTCCAACCACACGCGTGCTTCGCATGCATGAACACTTTGTCGTTGCTATTCGCAACCTAAATATTCTAGTTGCTAAATTAGAAACAAACACGTTGTTGCTA